>APFE030436235.1:150933-187549 GCA_000404065.3 Pinus taeda | reverse complement strand
ATTTGGAACCTAAAAACACCTCCTCGGACCCGACTATTCATATGGTGTACACTCAGCAACAAAGTGCCTACAGGAGACCACCTTACTCACCATTCCTTCCACGGACCACACTGGTGTATTATGTGTAAACAAGACTTTGAAACAATTGACCATCTATTTCTAAAATGCTCGATCTCAACTCAACTATGGTAGACGAGCACATCCTCATTGTCCATTCCTAGGAGATGGGAAGGGAACAATATTAATCAAGCTTGGAATAACTAGGCTAAATCACATCGTGGGACCAAAACTCTCTGTCTCCCGCTCCTACTGTGCTGGACTGTTTGGCTCACCCGTAATAGCATCATCGTCAAGGACGACATTATCTGTTGGCCTATCATCTCTAAAAAGCTTGTGTCTACTTTCAACGAAATCTCAAAGACTTCACATGCTCCTCCCCATCGCATTCACAATCCAGGGCCTATCAATAAATCTATCCCGTGGGAAGTTTTCGATGGTGCAGCCCAAGGCCATGGCTACGAAGGCAGTTTCATTCTTCACTTGACTGATAACCATTCATAGAAAGTCCAGCTTGGACTTGGGTAAGGAACTAAAAAAATTTGTAAGCTTATTACTCTTCGGCACCTTCTATGTTTCTCATTAGCTCATGATTGCATTAATCTACAAATTTTCGGGGATTCCAAAATCACTATCAATTGGTTCAACAACTCTAATCTCTGTCATGCACACTCACTTAGGAATATATTGGATGAGGTGGTCTCTTTCAAAGCTCATTGTAACTCCATTTCGTGTCAACATATTTTCAAGGAATATAACAAAAGCGTTGACAAGCTTTCCAAGGCAACCACGATATTACCCCGAGGTCAGTGGATGATCCTGGAGCAGAACGGTGCAGAATAGTCTCTATACTACCACAGGCCATATATTGATTGAGAATATCATAGGGTGGTCAGGCCCTAAATTTTTTGCGATATGATCGGGTACAGTTATTGTATATTTTGTATTTAATTTTCCTATGTTTTAATGAGATTGTCTATATTATCTACTAGTTGGACACCCTACATGGTGGAGTTTTTTTTTTCTTAAGGATTTTGATGGCTGCTACCATAAATTATAATCTTATGTATTTGCAACGTGCATTATGGACTTTGAATTTGAATTTAAATTGATTATAATATCTATATATATATAATATTTAATATATATATATATACATTTTTTTTTTTTTCAAATTTCTATATGTCGAACAATATCGTCAAAATTTTAGGTGCCGAACTTTATTTTAATTTCAAGGTCATCGAACTCGAACAGGAACACGAACTTGGTGACTTAGTACACAACAATAGCACTTCATGTCCAAAAACACATTGTCTCTACCAAGAAGCCTTGCTTCCAGTGTCTCTCTGACATACATGCTTATCCTAACATGCCGTGGATCACACTGTTTTCATTCCTCTGATGTATCTCGCAGCATTACCAGTCCATAACGTAAACATAGGCATAGTATAAAACATAATATAAACTCATATCCACATGATAATGACCTCATAAATTTTTCGAGGCTACTCTTCCTACTTGATTCCCCATAAGACTAGGAACCTCTTTCATGCCCTTCACTTGCATAAGAAATCATTCCTCCATAGAATGATCCTTGACAATCCTGCCAGAAACTAACATAGATACTAGATACATACGTATATATAAACATTAGCATAAAACAATCATGATCTCATCAAAGAACGACATACATAAATACATATATACATATAAATATTAGCTTTAAACAATCATGATTTATGACGACCCTGTCAGACAATGACATGCATACATACATGTATACTTATATAGACATCATCATAATCATGATCAAAACATAATTACCAAATAGCATAAGGTTAAGGTTAATAAAACTCCCTTTATCCATTCACAGCATGCACAACATTGAGAACAATGGTTCCCAACATAGCTAAGGCATTCGACGCCTCAAATACATTTATTTTACCTTTCTCATGTTTGTATTGCCACCATCTATTTACCACAATGGACCCAACCAGTGGAATCAAATGTCATATTCTTACCTTCAATTGCCCTTACTCATGCACTAAGCTTCATCTGGGCCTTACCTTACCTGTCGAGTATCACACAGCTCTCCCTGAGCTCCATTAACTTCCTCGTTCCCAACAAATTCCCATGACCCTCAAAACATAAAGGCAAGAACAAGAAACAAACAAGAAGAAAACCATGAAACACCAACAACAACATGAAACCACAAACAAAGTGGCAACGCCTTGCACCAGACATAATCAAAACCCATAAATCGAGCTCAAAGAAATCACAAAATACCAAAGGCACAAAACTCCCAACAAAAACCATGAGTCAAACCCATGGGTTCCCAATACCTCCAAGGGAAATTCAAACTGATCCTTCTTCAATATTTCATGGCAATCTCTTTTTCCATGCAATCCCCTGCATAATATTGCCATAAACACATAACTGTCAGTGCATAAGTAAACATAAAAATATACCAGTTATCTTACCTTGTTGTGCCAAGCACGTTGACACATTATACACCTACACATATCGTTCCTCACGTGATTCCAATTCTCTCGACGAATCCAACTATAACTAGAAACTAGTTAATATATCTGTCAAATACATGTTTAGGAATATAACATATATCCACATAATGTCAGACAAAATCTAGGTTAAGAAGACTTACTGTATTCAAAGCATTCATTCATTTGGAATTGTGGTTTCTAAACATAGCCAAATGAATCCTCACCCAATTCCCTTCTTTTACCTTTTTACATTCCTGCAATCAAGTCTTATTATGTATTTTCAGATCACCCCACTATTAGTTATATAAACAATTCAACTATTACCTTTTCATGCTAATACCAAGCATATTTGCCTGCAACTATTTACACATGTTAGCCACATGTTCCAAGGATCAAAACATCATGTCTATTAATTGAAATCAACATTTTCCAAGACTACAACCATGTCATAATAAATTAATAGTCAAAATCACAATACTACAACTAGCACACACTTACACTCAAGTACATATCAGTTGTCTCAGCACATAATGTGTTAGTACAACCATCTTAAAACAAGACCATTCATTCGTGCAATCTTTCAGACACATACTCATCATGCAATTAATTAATCATTCAAACATCTTGCATACATACCATGTTAAATAAATCAACTAGATGACATAATCAAACACTCAACCATCAAATAGATGACATAATAAAACTCATACCTTAATGTATCTCAGAGGAGGTTATCTTGTTTGCACAATAAATCTAATTTAGCATGATATAACCTCACAACACATCAACTCAACACAAATAAGGTCATGATATCCATAACAGTAACCAGCTAATAGGTTCACCTCATAAGCTCATAAACAATTTTCATTCATGCATAACAATCACGTATGAACTAACAGTCTAGATTAGTATGACATAATGTCACAACATATTAAATCATACTTGAATGTCATAACCATGATCATCTGCATAGGTCAATCCAATTTAGCGTAAAACATGATAACATCAAGACCTCAGCTACAATGACCATAATGATCAGGAATATGACCACAATTCATAAAACAACATGTTACTATCATTCATAACTATTTGACACATGTACATATGACTACACTAATCAACTAGCTAATTTATCATCCATGTAACCATAATGATAGAATGACAAGCATATAAGTAACCATAATTCCTATAACAACCATTAACCACATACCTGCATGTCAAATATACAAACCTATATAACGATTTGATCTTACCCCAAAGTCTAGTGTTGCAACCTCGCTTTGATGATTTGCACCTCCTGCTCTATCTCAACCAACACATTAGCATCCTAACATACCAATAACATCATGATGACCTAATTGGATATAATGACCTCATGATGCATGCTTAACCTACTATACATGCATAACCATAACCATGACAATTCATGCATAACAACACATAGACATTGACATGCATAACAAATTCATATACAACTAACGTGCATTCATGACAAACACATCCCAACAACAACATCATCAACTTTTACATGACAACACAACTGTAACAGTGGCCACTACCATGCATATCTAACAAGCACATATACAACTTACATGCAGGAATGACAAACAGATTTTGCCCATCCAATCCAAGTGTTGAACCAAAAGAGAACAAAAACTAGACATTCCCCAAACACCCAAAGAGAACAAAAGCTAGACATTCCCCAAAGAGAATGAAACCCGCTCTGACACCACTATGTAACACCATCGTCCCATATTTACCTAAGTTAACCAATCTGTTGGGATAAACATGTGACGAGAGTCTACTATGATCTGATTCAACACCCCATGTACAATTAAGGAAGTGGAATCGACAAAACACAGCCAATCTGACCTTCTACACATGTTACAGAACCTTCAAGATCCAACGAACCCTTCCAGGTGACCAACCCCTGAGGTAACTTGACATTTTACTGACCTAGAGCCTTAGTTGCTCCCATGAGATGGGAATGCATGTGAATGGGACCCTCTAGTCACTCCCATAGCAAGGGAATACCAACGACTGGGGACTTTTTCAGCTAGTTCTTAGCCAATGACCCTGAATTTTGTGCCACTTTTTCAGGTCCAGGGCTCAAGACACTGCCCAAAACTCCATGAAACCTTTAGGAAGGATAAATAAAACAGAAAAAAGGTACCAATGCAAACATTTGATCAATGACTTGAATGAACCCCTACTAGCCATGATAGGAATTTCGTCAAACATGTCACAAATATGCATTTTACGGTCATAACAACAAATCTAAGCATAGAGTCTCATACTTATCTGAGAATAGCTAAGAAGCATTGATGCCTTATCACATTAGCTGCGTTATCATCTATTAGGTCATATGTCCATTTTTAGTTCATTTACCAATCAAAACATGATGATATCCATACTTCATCATTGTCATAAAACATACTCATAACCAACATATAAACAACATAAATAACAAGGATACAACAAGCATAAATCCACATATAAGCGAGTACATTTACACATGAAATACCAAGGAGAAGTAACTCTTATTAATGAATTCGTAAGCCAACTAGGT
This sequence comes from Pinus taeda, assembly GCA_000404065.3. Classification (NCBI taxonomy): domain Eukaryota; kingdom Viridiplantae; phylum Streptophyta; class Pinopsida; order Pinales; family Pinaceae; genus Pinus; species Pinus taeda. The sequence goes on along the minus strand of APFE030436235.1, from coordinate 182,422 downwards.
ATGGGACTTCCACGAACCACCCGACCATAGATTGGTTGAACCAAATATTTCTTTCATCCATTCACCCTTGGACCATATTCCAAGCATGAATGTGGAACTTCATAAGAAAAATAAACCAAGGCTTCTCGAGGCTACACCACCTCACCCTCATCAATCGAACTAGGTTTTACCGCAATCCCCACCAAATCACTAGGCCCTAAACAAGCATGGATGCCACTAGATTTCTCCACCTACACCGTGAGGAATTTCCTTGTCTCATAGTCTCTAGGATTTACCTTACATCCCACCATACAACGGTCGAGGATCCCTAGGCCTAATCAAGACTCCACATATAGGCTTTACCATATATCCTAGCATTCATTGGCCAAGGATCCTTAGGCATGATTGAGGGCACCCACCTCTAGGATCTACCATATATCCTGACATTCACCGATCAAGGATTTCTAGGCCCACCGAGGTAACAAAAAAATTGGCTTTTTCACAACCCATAGTCTGGTTCAGGGGTTACTAGGCCAAGGCTTCACCGCAATCCATAATCTAATTCAGGGATCACTAGGCCATGTTTTCGTTTTTCTTTTATATACAACCTCACTCAGTTTCAAATCCATCCCGCAATACAACTCAACAAAACATGAGAACCCTATCACACCATGGGTATCCCGAAATGGGAAGGCAAGGCCGAAGAACAATGTCACACTTGGAAAGACCCATGCCCATGATAGAAAGAGAACCAAGAACACACATGCATACCCATGCATGCCAGAACTAGCAATGAAATCATACATGCAACTCAATACCTACAAAGAATCCCATTGTAGATGGTTAATCTTGCTCTTCCTTGCTTGATATTTGCTTCTCTTTTCCTTCTTTCCTTTCCTTACTCCAGTGTTGAAGTGCTCCAAGAAAACTCTAAGTGTCCAAGAGTATGAGAGAGAGAGAGAATAGAGAGAGCTTGAAAACTAAACTAGAAAAAGTCTATGAATTGGTCCTCATAAGCTTTTTTATCAATGAAGCCTCTATTTTCTTCAATTTCCTCTAGTTTCCTTCATTTTCCTCCTCACATGCATCCTGTAACCTTTCACCTTCCTTTTTTCCTAATTTATTTTATTTTGGTAAATAAATTAACAAAAATTCCATTTTTCTTTTCCAAAGCATTTTTCATTGTCCTTTAGCCATAATAATCAAAATGAACGCCCACTAGGATGCTTTTCCCACCATTCAACTTGGAATACGTGTCCTGTGACCTTGGTCTTATAATTTTTTTACATGAATTTTTACCAGGGTTGTTACATCAAATCCTCAATTCCCCCCCCGCACATCCCCACCCATAGCCCGCATCTCTTTGCCATACATACATGGTACCATTGATTGTATCTTCAAAATTCTTTCTAAAATGAATATCCAAACATTATTTAAACCTTATAAAACCATTAAGCACTTCTTCAAACCTATTAAAGATAGATCTGATTGGATGCCTGGATCAGGTCTTTATCAGATCCCATAATCCTATGGAAAATATCATATTGGTTAAACAGGTAGATCCCTCCAAACTTGCTTCAAAGAACATGTTGCTGACACCAATAATAATCATAGTCGCACTACCAAATCATCCATTGAGGAACATTCACATAAATATAACCACCACATTTTCTTTGGTGTCTACAAAACTCTTAGCTTCAAAACCCTTATATACCACTTCAATCCGCTAAGAAGTTTTTCAAATTGATTCATCAATAGCGCTACCACCCCCCTGAAACACCCACCAAGGGGGGATGCACCCCCCTGATGTGCCCGATGCAACGAACAATGACAGTTGTGGTCCCCCCACATGTGCGGCTAGTCATGGAAAGAATATAAAACACACCCAACATTCTCCCACTTATTGTTTTATTTTCCACATAATGGGTCATAAGAGAGCTTAGTCATTGATCTAGCCCTACAATGCCCATTGTTTCTCTACACCAACAAAATTTCTCAGTGCTCACAAACTTCATTAACGCATCTACATCATTCTTCAAAGTGTCCACCTTTACCAACAACACCTTTTTGTCCTCAACTATATCCCTCGCAAAGTGATATTGAACATCAATGTGCTTTGTCTTTGAATGATAAGAAGGGTCCTTTGCCAATAAAATTTCTCTTTTGCTATCACAGTCTATCCTTATAGCCTGTTTTACCGACCCCATACTTGAACACAATCTCTACAACCAAACTGCTTCCTTACTTACATGAGTGGTTGCCATGTTTTCTACCTCTGTAGTTGAAAGCACCACTATAGACTATCTCTTGCTCATCCAATTGAATGCACCTCAAAATAGGTTTAAAACATACCCATTTTTGGATCTTCTCTAATCCATATCTCCAACCCATTCTTCTTCAAAAAAGCCACGGATGTTCAAAACTCTATCCAATCCTGGTCTTCCTTGGTAGCACTGACCATAATCACTAGTGCCACACAAATACCTGAAAAATCGCTTCATTGTTGTACAATGCTCCTTCCCTGGTTTGGACATAAACCTGCTCAATACTCCCACTATATATGCAATGTCTAGTCTAGAACATACCATTTCATACATCAGGCTATCGACTGCACTTGCATATGGAACACGAGACATGTCCTCTTCCTCTTGTTGTGTCTTGGGACATTTTTCAACATATAACTTTACACCTACAAGAATAGGAACCTTCACCGGTTTACTATCCTACATATTAAACCTCTACGGAATTTTCTCAACATACTTCCTTTGGTTTAATCAAAGCTTCCTCTTTTCCCAATCTCATTTAATTTCCATGCCCAAAATATAGTTTGCAGCACCAAGATCCTTCATATCAATTTTGGAGGACAATTGGATCTTAAAATCCTGGATAATTTCTTTATCATTTCCAATTGGCAACATATCATCCACATAAAAGACTAAATAAATAACATAGTCACCAATTACTTTAAAATACACTTAATGATCCACTGTGCTTCTAGTGAACCCAAGTCCCCGTATATATGTATCAAATTTCTGATACCACATCCTTAGTGATTGTTTTAACCCATACTAAGACTTTTTTAACTTGCATACTAATTATTTCTTACCCTTAACCACAAAGCCTTTAGATTGCTTCATGTAGATCTCTTCTTCCAGATCCCTGTGAATAAATGTTGTCTTCACATCCATTTATTCTACCTCAAAATCAAAAGGAGTAGCAACAAATACAAGTAATCTAATAGAATCTACCTTGGAAACAGGAGAAAATATATCACCAAAATCAATTCCCGACACTTGGGAATAACCTTTTGCTACCAACCAAGATTTGTATTTCTCCACCTTGCCTTCTACATTCATATTCTTCTCAAATGACCATTTTCTTCCAGTGGGTTTCCTTCCATTTGGAAACTCCACAAGATCCCAAGCCTCATTTTTGTCCAAAGATATCATTTCATCAACCATGGCCTCTTTCCAAATTTTTCCATCCTCTAAATCAACTGCCTCCCTAACAGTTCAAGGATAATCATCAGTACTAGATAAAGCAAAATTTGAATAGAAAGCAGATGGACTATACCTTTCTGAATACATCCTTTCTCGAACTGATCTTCTCATAGCTACAATTTGTGGCTCTTCATCTTATGATTCTTGTTCTGTTGTAGAGTCTGATTCTTCCTCCTTTAGCTCAAACTCTATCTTCTCATGTTCTTTTGGCAGGACTTCATTTTTAATAGCTTATTTCACCTCTCTAAACACCACATCTCGATTCTACACAACCTTCCTTGTTTCTGGGTTCCAAAGCTTATAACCTTTTAAACCATCCATATACCCAATAATGATGCACCTTTCAAATTTACTATCAAACTTGGTTCTTTTCTCCTTTGGAACATGTACATATGCATCACAATAAAATATCCTCAAATGTGAAAGAGAGGGGTTTTTATTAGTCCATACCTCATGTGGAGTCTTATCCTTCAAAGCTGATGAAGGTGGTCTATTAACCAGGTAACATGCAATCTGACCCACCTCTGCCCAAAATTCTTGTCCTAACTTGGAACCACTGAGCATGCTTCTTCCCTTTTCCATCAACATCATGTTCATTGTTTTTGCAACTCCATTTTCTGAGGTGGGTATGGAGTAGTCTTCTGTCATGCTATACCACACTTCTTACAGAACTCTTCAAATTCCTTCTTGCAAAACTCTCCACCATTATCTGTCCTCGATACCTTTATCTTCTTATCTGTCTGGTTTTCCACCAGAGCCTTAAATTATTTAAACCCATCAAAGACTTTAGATTTCTTCGTGAGGAAATATATCCATGTATTCCTTGAGAAGTCATTTATAAATGATACATATTACATAGAATGACCCAATGATGGAACCGACACAGGCCTAAACGCATCATTATGCATAAGCTCTAATAATCCTTTCACCCTCTTAGCACCAGAGGGGAAACTCACCTGATTTTGCTTCCCATATACACAATGTTCATAGAAATCAAAATCTAAAGATAAATTAGACATACCTTATACCATACCATCACCATGAAGTATTTGAAGGCCCTTCTCTCCAATATGTCCAAGCCTTTGATGCCATAACATAATATTTTCTCTAGAGACCACTAGATTTTCTGCTTCACTTTCAGGAACCAAAAAATTGTTGCACCCACTAATAACAGCACTACTCAGAAGCTTGTAGAGAGTTACAATCCGAACTCCCCACATCAAAACTAGTGCTCCCTTATCCATCTTGTAGGTATCTTTCTCGAACACTGTTTTTGCACCTAGATCATCCATCTTGCTTACAGAAATCAGATTTCTACCCAATGCAGGAATATGTAGAACACCTGGAAGGGTTCTAATCCTTCCACCTTAAAACTTCAACTTGACTTTTCCGCATCCAGTGATTCTAACCTTCCTATCATTCCCTAAGAAGACATCATCACCATCATATTTCTCACACTCGTAGAACCACTCTCTATCAGGAGTGAAGTGAAAGGATGCACGTGAGTTAATCAACCATGCCTCATAATCTACATGTGTAATTGAAGAAGAAAACAAGCACACATCCCCACCTTCATCTGAGGTGGTTTTCACCTCCACAAAAGAAGAATCATCAAATCCCTTTCCTTTCTCAGGAGCTTTAGATCTACAATCCTTTGAAGTGCCCTTCCTTTCCACATTTCCAACACACCTTTAGAGGTTTTCCTGGAGATTTAGATCTCCCACTTGAGGACTTATTTTTGTTTAAGTTATGGCACCATCCTTGTACATAAAAGGCATCTTTATTCTGGCCCTCCATATTTTTCCATCTTATCTCCTCTGATAGCAAGGATGAGACTATTTCATCAAACTTCAAGGTAGTTGTATTGCTACCTATTGAACAACTAGAGTATCCCATGAATCTGGTAGATAATATAGCAAACTCATGCACTTATCTTCATCTGAAATTTTAATATCAACAGATAAAAAATGGCTTACCACAATATTAAAGGCACTCAAATGCTCTTTCATTGAGTCTCCATCCTTCATCCTCGGGTTATAAAACTTTTTCCGCAGGAACAATTTGTTCACCAGAGATTTAGTTTGGTACAAATTCCCTAACTTGTCCCACAAAGCCTTTGTCATAGCTTCTCTTGATACATTTAACAATACTAAATCTGAGATACACAATTGTATTATGCTCTTTGCTTCCCAATCCAACCTCGCCTAGCCTTCATCTAACATTTTCGTTGGTTTAGTACCTAGATATACCACAATACACTAATCTTTGTCCACTAGCGAATCCTCCATATTGAGTGTCCACAACTCAAAACTACCATTAAATTTTTCGATCTCTATCTTTCCATTGCTCGCCATCTTCTTTCACCGCAAGAATAGATCCCGCAGATCTCCCACTGAACAGGGTATACCACAAGCCGAAGAAAAAACCCCTCAGTAGCAAAGGAGTCCCCTTCAAGTTGAAACAACTCTCATACCAAATGTAGGGTTTAATCCTATACAAAAATTACCTGCAAATGAATTTTAAAAACAAAAAATAAACAATGGTAAGAACATAAAACATAATACAAATATACACAAGAGATATTCCCCTGGATCCCAAAATTGGGACTACTAGATTGATTTTTCACTATGTTCCTTTCAATGTTACAATACATATATATACATGTCGAAGCATTCATAAACCCCAATCCATTAACCCTAGATTAGAACATAACCTTAGTTCCCAAGACTAGATCTATAAAATACCATGGGTAGAAAACCATCATGCCCAAAACCATGTGCAAAACCCATGCACAAAACCATAGGTAGGTCTGACCACCTAATATAGGGTCAAAAGAAAAATTTCGAGGTCATTGCCCTAGACCTCGTGGAGAGGGACTACCACCCCCCTAAAATCCCATGCACGTGCGACTAGTTGTGGAAAGAATATAACACACAACTAACAAAACCTTCTTGTAGAAATTTTGAATAATTCAACACATATTCAACAGAGATTATCCTGATCATGTACTATTGCGGAAAACATACACAATACATAAGCTCCTCTACGTTGATCATCAATATAGCAGCATCAATAACAATAAAACATCAAGAGCATTCACACATTAACACAGTATGTATCCCGGGGAAAGCATCTCGCTAAAAACCCCAACTATCTGTATATTAATGATTGAGTCATGTAACATTACACAGCATAATACTTCTCATAAGTATCTCCACCTCTGTTACACACAATACAGCTCAGATCTGATCTCCAAATCTCTTCCACTGCTTGCCTGCCTCCACTGCTCAATACCTGCTCAAGAACTGATGAGAATGGCTCACCGAACTCGTTTTTCCCTGCAAAAAATAGTCACTCACGCTTTGTGGACGTGAGCATAAGCTAAAAAATGTGGCAAATACGTGGGAAAACTCATTGGCATACTCAATCCTTGATTGTGCAAGATCTGGTGCACAACTATAGTCACAACTGATAGCAATCTGATTCTCTACCACCTATCCCTGTTGAACTGAACATGCACTGACATGCAACTGAGTTAACTGATGTATTCATTAGTTGTATTATGAGTTAATAACTTGTGAATTAATTAATAACTAATTCACCCAACTCATCTCTAGTCTATTCGCCAGTTAGACTAAATACAACCAGTTTAAGAAAGCTAAACTGAACACAACTCCATCAACTGCACCTCCAATCCACTAAACTCAACTCACTTGAGTTCTAACTGAAGTCATGCATGCAAATATTCAACTAACCCATAAGAACCACGTATTTCCTTCATGCAATTGCATGTGCCAAATCCGTAGCTCGAACTGAAGTGCTCCAAGAGAATAAGACAAAGTTTATAGTCCAAATATTAAGAGCTAATAATATTCGACTGTTCTATATTTAGACTGGTAGTCTAAAAATAGACTCTGCCCATATGTCTAAAAATAGACTTCGCGCCAAAAATAGCCTGCGGGACCACTAAGTGAAGGCGACTTCTTTTCACTAAGCTCCATCATCTTGTTGCATTTTCAACACTCCCTCTCAACAAGATATGGATTATCTGCAACCCCTATCCTGTAACTTTGGAATGTTCTACATGCAACACATCTACCCGGTCCACTTGTTCCAACAACACTTGGAACAAAAACACTCCCGACTAACCCCTCTGTTGGGTTACGAACATACTCTGATGCTGAAGCTCTACCTGCTGCTAACAAGTGCTCCCTCTCTGACATTTGCGCTACTGCAACATATCCATGCATCTCGCACCATTGCACACTTCTCTGTGCCACCTAGCACTGTGCAAAACACTTGTTCCTCTCGCATTGCTGCAGCCTGCTAGCTATGCGTTGCCATGGGATTCCCTGCACTGTCGCTCTCTCTGCCGCTCCATCCGCATCTGTCTCTACTCAATCAGTCAGTTCCTGCTAATCCACATCGGGGCTCTTGTAGCAACGTCTCATCCAAGAGGTTGGGTACCTCAAGGATCCTACCCCTCCTCCTTGGGATGATCACTCTATATCGCCCCACCTCCTACCTGGAGGTATGGCTGCATGTGATCCCTCAACCCACATAACTCGAAGTTTTCCCCTACTAGAGGTCTCTGCATGAGTAGATGTCTCTACTCGATCTCCTCTCAGCTTCCCCTGTTGTAGCTGCTCCACAACCTCCTGAAGTTGTTGCACCAATCGTAGCTCCTCCACCATTGTCTGAGACTTCTTCTGGCTCTGCATGTTGAGAGGTAATATACCCTCCCTCTCAATCACCAAGTCTCCATCAGTTGCCTTGTTGCTCAAGGCTTTGCATGCATCTTGAACCTCAAGAGCATACAGGGTCTTGACCCGTGAACCAATCTGCTTCACATGTCTAGTGATGATGTGTCTAAGGAAAACCTTTCCCTTACTGAAGACTACATCATAGCCTATGTCTTCCAGCATCACGATCGACACCAAGTTTCTCTTCAGTCCTGGTACATACTTGACATCGATCAAGGTAAAGTGAGATTGATGCTCCCTATGAAAAAGAATCGTGCCTACACCTGAGACACTATACTTCTCATCATTACCCATCGCTATGAGTATCTCGAGATCTTTCTCCTCCAAATTACTGAACAAAATATTGTCGCCGGTCATGTGGAAAGAAGCTCCACTATCAAGAAACCAACCACTTCCCACCATGGATGAAACCATGCATGTGAAGAGTGTGAAATCCAACTCAAACTGTGAAGCAAGTGCCTCACCTTTAGATCCTTCCCCAGATCCCTCCTTGGATTTCCTCCCTGGTATCTTGCTTGATCTCCTCTTGTACAAGATCCGGCCAAAGTCTCTCCCATCCTGGCAATTTTTCCCGACCATTGACAGAGTCTTGATAGGAATGCCAACTCTTCAGAAGACCAAGGAGAGCCAAGCTCACTAAGTCCTCATCATCGACAGTCACCCCTACACTTTCTAGCTCATCCTGGCATTGGGTGAACTTCGTGAGATACTGGGGCATACTGTCTCCGTTCTCACACTTAGATGTTTCTGAGTTTATCCTTGAGCGCCATTCCACCAACTCAAAACTTAACTTCTTCCGATCTAAAATTCGTGAGAACAAAGTATTTCTCGTAAAGAGATCGACTGTATGGACATTCACCAGATATCTCACCTTCCAAAAGAAGGATGAATCCAGAGGCTACCTGGCCTGATTAAAGACTCTGCCTGAAGAAATAAAATGTAAGCACTTTCTGAATAATAGAGCCGATGATCAATCCTCGCTTTGATATCCTGTAGAACCTTTTCTACAAATCAACCAGCTCTGATACCATGTAGAAATTTGAATAATATGACACTTATTCATAGAGATTATCCTGATTATACACTATTTGTGGAATCATGCATAATACATAACCTCCTCTACGTTGATCATCAATTTATGAAATTAAAACATCAATTGCATGCGCACATTGAAACATCAATCACACATATCAACACAGAATGTACCCAGGGAAAGCATACAACTGAAAACCCCCAACTATATATATATTATATTGATTGAGAACATGTAAAAATACATAGTACAATACTCCTCATAAGTACTCAGTACTATCTCCACCTGTTAGACACAAACTAGCTCAGATCTGAATCAATCACAAGTTCAAATCTCCTCCGCTGCTTGCCTGCCTCCACTGCACAATCCTGCATGAGAATACTGATGAATTAATCAGCTCCAAATTTCCCTTGGATATACCATGCAATCCTCATTCGCAATACTCAATCCATTGATTGTGCAAATCTCATGCACAACTATAGTTACAATTGACAGTTGTCTTGCCCTTTCACTCACCTCTAACACTTGTCTCCACTGAACTGTCCATGCACTGAGTTAATTGATGTATTCCTCAGTTTATTTATGAGTTAATAATTAGCGAATTAATTAATAACTAATTCGCACCACTCATCACTAGTGTATCTGTTAGTTAGACTAAATACAACTAGTTCAACTAAGTCAAACTAAACACAACTCCATCAACTCCTCAATCAACTCCACCAAACTCAACCACTTGAGTTGTAACTGAAGTCCTTCATGCAATAGCTCAAGTAACCCATAGAACCACGTATTTCCTTATGGCAGTTGCATGTGCCACATCCGTAGCTCGAATGGAAGTGCTCCAAGAGGATAAGATAATGTTTATATTCCAAATATTATTAAGAGCTAATAATATTCGACTGTTCTATTTTTAGATTGGCAGTCTAAAAATAGACTCCGCCCATATGTCTAAAAATAGACATAGTCTAAAAATAGACTTTGCGCCAAAAATAGCCTACGGGCCCACTTAGTGAAGGTGACTTCTTTTCACTAAGCTCCATCATCTTGTTGCATTAACAAATTCCTGTGATGTGATTTTCAAACAAAGCGAAAGCATCATCAGGAAACATACATGAAGAGGGAGAACTACTTTTTACCTCACATGAGTCACACTGCAACTTTTCGAAGGCCTTGTCCTTTGCTTGTAGTTGTCATAGCAAACTTTGTTTTTTCTCTTTTTCTTCATGTAGGCACATCTTCAATTCATCATTCTTTGTTTGAAGATTATGTTTGTTTTTCTTTAGTTCTTCCATGGACTCTTTTGTGGCTTGCAACTGAAACTGCAACCGCTCCTTTTCCTCCATTTCTTTCTATAGAGTTTCACATGATTTCCACTCTCTTGGAAATTTTTACCATGGTCTTGCACATTGCTCTTTCATTCTCTATTGCTGCAGGTTCCATTGTTCACACTGCAATTCACATACACGTAAAGACCGCTCTGATACCACTTGATCCAGGTTTGGGTGTGAAGAAGGACCTTTTACTTTCGTGATGTGTTAAAATTTCTTTTTAAAAGAAAATTAATGAATACATCTGCATGTGGAAAATAATATGAGCATAACAATCATCAGCACCTGAAAACAAAATCAGTTGATAACGGAGTTCGTCCAAGAGGGACTACGTCTTCGGGCCCCCGTGTCAAGATGGTGCAGGCCACTGCATTATGTGTTGTCAATAAGGTGATGTACACATAGATGATGTCTTGATCATACAAGGAAGAATTCCCTCACGTAGGAGTGGCTCTAAGAGATGTTCCATAGCTAGAACTCTCAATCAAAAGCCTCATATCAGTATGACACAAAAACAAGCATGGTGCGCATCCTACCTACATGGCACAAAAGGGATGTCAAAGCAAAAGACATGCATGACGGCAACAAGAATATTCCAACAACATAAAACAATGGATCTCAAAACATAACATAAAGAGTTATGACAAAAAGTACATGACATACAAAGATTCCACATCAAATTAAGCAAGGAATCATGACAACATGTAATAAACATGATTTGGCATCAACTTCAATCATGGATCTGTACAATGTCATGTAGAAAGAAGAAGTACATGAACACATCATATACCTGACCACCAAGGGCCATCTGAAGAAAAGGTTGTCAAAGTGCTGAAGCTTGCTGAAACATCGATCTCACAACATCGATCGCAAGAAGAAGACTATTTGCACATGAAGATGGACATCTGCACTGACACTTAGAAAAGTGAATGAAAGAAGAAATGAGAGAAAGACAAATCTGAATACACCATCAAATTTGTGGATTTGAGTAATGCTGAAACAACTGTCCAAAATTTGAATTCTGAGAATTTGAAAATTCAGAGCTCAAGGAATCTTTTAGATTCCATCGGGATTCCTGAAAGATTTTGTTGCAGGGATGCGCTGAAAATCTGCTGCTCAGATGTCAAATTTGATTTCACCATTATGATCCCTATGAAAAACCATGAAAATCAAGTATAAACGCAACCATATTCTGACAAAGTGAAATTTTACCTCCATGGGAAAATTTCATGGCTCATGGTTTCATTCCCTGTTTTCTATGAAATCATGGTTTCACATGCATTTTGGATTTGACTGGAAGATGCAGAACTTATGTTGAAAAAAAATTAGCACCATCGTGTTTGCAAAAATGAGAGGTGTAAAATAAATATAAAATTTGTCAATTTCTGAGAAGTTGAAAATTTTGCCCTCCTGCAAACTTCATGGTTCATGCATTAAAAAACTACCTCGATTTGCATGCCCGCTCCTATCTTGAAATCTGTGCAGTCCTTCTCCTCCAGCTTTGGTAAAAATGAATGTTATATAAATTCACCGGCAGAATTAACAAGAAATTTGTTATGGCAAATTGGTTAAATGAAGGCATTAGTTGAGGACGGGTCTGTTGGTCAAACCCCGCTCGTCCTTATTTTTGCACATTATAGTTTTTTTTATAACCAAAATTTGTTTAATATAAAAAATATTGGGTGGCTCACCCTTGTACCCTCCTCTGCAACATTTACGGTTGGTTGCATCTAATATTTTGGGCACGATGTTATATGGTTTTCAGTTGTTATGGGACCGCCCAGTGGGCTGGTCCATGTGATCGGGTGGGTTCAACTCCCGTCGGCCTCACCATGTTAATACATACATAGGTTGGGGGTGGTGGGGTTGGTGGCCCCTGCCCCCTTATTTTTATATTTTTTTTGTTTATATAAAACAAACAATGGTCATTTTTAAAATTCGGAATTTTAGGTCATGGGAGTCAAATTAACGACCCCATAATTTCGCCCAGAATCCGGCCGGAGTTTGTGGGAATTCGGTGGCTAGTTTTGGTCGAATTTGTGGCCTTCTTATGCTGCATAGTCATCAAAAAGTCAACTGAACTTTGACTGCTTCTAACTTTCACATCCAGACTTAGATTGACGAATCGTTCACACCATCGTGATCAAGTAGACGAGATCTACGCTCTGGTCCTGGGTCGGAGTCATTCTGGGCACTTTGATTTTCGAGCATTCATAACCCTCTTTGTCCTAAGTGTCTCTCTGGAGCCACCTGGATCAGGTGTTGGCTTCTATTGCCTATTGTGGTGTTTCAGAGAGTAAGGAGGTTGGACTTCTATTAACATAAAAATCTAGTTGTAGAAGAAAAAAAGTCTAAGCTAGTCGAGCACGATGCACAGACACAAGGATGTGTTAATTATTTACTTTTTTAAATTTGCGATGTCGAAAGTTGATGCATGTTTCCATTTCCACAAGACTTGTGAGCAAGGTCTAGAGCCTGACTCCATATCATAGCCTTTTAAACAGTCAGGCATTCAGAGTTCTATTGGCATAAATATCTAGTTGGCGAAGAAAATAATGATAAGCTCAATCAAGTCTGACACATGGATGTAGTGTTTTAAATTTCTAGGATTTTCAAAGCACTAAATTTATTGCAATGAAAGTTATATTTTAACTGACTGAACATTAAAATCTTTGATAAGTCGGGAGTATAGGGATCGTTTCATTTTCAGAAGGCTTGTGAGCAATGTGGTGAACCAGACTGCACATCGTGTTGTTCTAGATAGGTAGGGGGTCAAAGTTCTATTGAAATAAACATCTAGCTTGAGAATAAAATAACTCTGACCTTATTTGGGGACGAGGCATTGTGATGTCAGAAGTTGACACATGTTTCCATTTTAATAGACTTGTGTATGAAATTTTTCTCATGCCTTTTACGTTCAGTCCATTTTCATATGGCACATTTCTTCTAGTAATTTGTTTTTAAAAACACTAAATTTATTGGAATAAAAGTTACACTTAAAGTGATGGGAGATTACAGTCTTAGATAGTTTCCAACTAGAAAAACAAAAACATAAAAGGATCGACGATAAAATTCAAGTTTCAAAGGTATTGGAGAACTTTTGAGACCAATGTTACCAGTATTCTGAGTTTCCAACGATGGGATTTTCTAATGTACGTTCTTCCTAAATTTTATGCATAGAGGAACATGTTTGAGCTACAGTTGTGAGAGAACATTTAAAAAACTTCAAGTCTAGAATAGGGGCATCTCTCTCCATTTCATTCTTTTTTATTTCTTTGGAGTCGGATGAAACTCATAGTTAGGGTCAGGACCAATTGTGTGGGATGTAGTTGACACCTCTTTGGAGAAGATTCATAAGGAAAAGGTTGAGCTCCGAGGAATCTTGGCAAAGGATGAGCATTGAGCAGTCTTGAAGTTACAACAAACGTTTAAGTTAGCTGTTTTCGGCTTTTGTAATTTATGAAACATATTTAGATTATTTTATTCTTTAGATGAGGGCTGTTGGGTTCATATCTTTTAGGAATTTTAATCCTAACATTTTTTTAGGTTGTACCTAATTTTTGGATTTGTTAACTATAGACACATATGTTTGTTTTGTGGGCCTTCATAGAAGCAAATTGGAGGTCAGGATGACTATGAGGTTAGAGGTGGCCATTGTAAACACGTTGAACTATATGCACATATTTCTTTTGTGGCTCCTACTGAAAGAAAGTTAGAGGTCTACCTCCACTATGAGATTGAAGTTCAACATTCTCATTTGAATGGTCTCTCTAGACACTCCCTGTCCAATTCAACTCAGAATATAGGTTCACTGTTGTTATTATTATTATTCATTATAAATGACTTAAATAAGGTCTATGATAAAGTTTATCATGAGTTTATATGTTATAAACTAAATTTTAGATGTCTTATAAAAATAATTTGTTGAATTTATTTCTTTATTGATAAAAGAATAAAGTATTTTAAATGACATTTATTAAATCATATGTTATGTGAAAAAACAAAATAATAAATTATATACACGTATGTTTGTTTTGTGGGCCTTCATAGAAGCAAGTTGGAGGTCGGGCTAGCTATGAGGTTACACATAACTATACGCACATATTTCTTATGTGGATCCTAATGAAAAAAAGTCATAGATTGGCTCCAACTATGAGATTGGATGTCAACATTATGGTTTGAATGGTCTCTTTAGACACTCCCGACCACCGAAAATCCTCGGCCAATTCAACTCTAGCTTCAATACTTCATTTTTTCTTTAAAGAAGGGATAACAAGTTCCCATGTTTTAAAATTTTTATCTTATAAGTATAATTTATTTATTTATTTATTTTATAGATAAAAAATAAATAAATTTAAATTAATTTATCAAATAATATGTTATATGAAAAATAATAATAATAAATTATAAAGAGGCCAATTATACATATATGTTTATTTTGTGGACCCTCCCAGAAGAAATTCGGTGGTTGGGTTGGCTATGATATCGAGGGTCAACATTGTGTTTTGGATGGTGCTATGAGATTTCGTGACCAATTGGCATCCTTGTAAACACACCCAACTATATGTACATATTTGTTTTATGGTCCCAACTAAAAGCAAGTCAAAAAATGGATCTGACTATGAGGTTAGAAGTCAAACTTGTCATTTGAATGGTTTCTCTGGTTGCTCCTGTTGACTAGGTAAATCCTCTCTGTGGATAGAAACAATCCCTCTAGCCCAATGAGTGGGACTAGGAACCTATGTGACAATTTATTAGACACTTTCCTAAGTTACAATTTAAAAGAGAGACGAATAAGATTGCCTACCTTGTTCAAATGTTATCAAGTCATTCTTTGTTGAAGATCTTGAATCACTTGCCTCACGACTCGTTCCTACTACTCACAGCGTTTATGCACCTGCACAAGAGATAAAGACATAATAAGGCATGTAAATACAAATAACATATTCAAAAGAAATGTACTTAATTGATCAAGGAATGTTAAGATAGATGATACATGAACATACACATGAATGGAAAATTAACCAGTAGTTGTATATTAAGAGAAAATAAGGGGAAGCATACAACTAAGTGTTGATGTTGATAGCATCTCCTTGAATGAATGTCCAAGTCCAATCTAAGCTCTTCAGTCACTCCTTCTCCAAGCCAAATGAATAGCATATAGGCATAACTTTAGCATAAGGGTGAAAATAGACATAGACCAACCATTCGGGAATGGGAGAGGATGAATATATAGGGTGGGAAAGGGAGTTAGGTTCTCTCCAAGGGTAGGATTAGGCCCTTATCCCAAGGAGGTAGCTCATGGGGATAAGACCAAGAGGCCAAGTTGGGAGAACTTGATCTCATCTATGCCAAAAAACCTCCACCTCGCCACTCTAGAAGGTTCTAGATCATGAAGCTTCTCAACCTTTTTGGGAAAATTGAATTTTTGGGTATATCGCAGGTATACAAGTAAATAGAGCGATGTCATCTTGGGTGGATTATAATAAAGCAGGCAACCATTGTTGTTTTTAGTCTCATAAGGGTGATGACTTTTAAATTAGGGTTTAAGAGCTATTTCCTTCAGAGGAAGCTCAAGGCATTTTCCAATCAATGTCTTAGGAAGGATCTGAGTTGCATATATGAATGAGTACATCTCATAATGGTCATGTTTTTGGAACTTCAGGGTATGCAACAGGGAAGTGCAATAGGTGTTACAAAATACTATGTAACAGATGCCCCCTAAAGAATGAAGGCAGAGTGGGGAGTGATAGCTGAGATGCTTTACGACCTTTTCCAAGGACGAGGACAAACACTGTTAGGAGACCTACAAATCAAGGAGATATATACATATACATATCTAATATCAAAAAATGCATCCTTGGATGCATCAATTTGGATGATAAGGAATATATGAAAGCATCCATGGTATGGACAAATCCATCTAAATGAGAAGGATCATCTGTAAATCTAAGATCCGAGGTATGGACGCAACCATCCGATATATAATGATCATCATAAATGTAAAATCTAACAGTATGGTCACAACCATATGTATAACAAAAACATGTGTACAATCACACAGACCACATAATTCCACGTAGCCTGAGTCATATCTGACAAGACTTATGGTCTCACACTCCATCCCAATCTGATCAAGGTATGAGTTTTAACATGCGAATGAATGTATCAATGTCGAACATGCTAGAAAACCAGCTAATTACCGAACAATGATGTGGACCATTAATAGGTACGAGAGAAACAACCAATAATAACAATGGTTCTCAAGGTACGACAATACAATCCGTGAATATGAAAATGAATTTGAATTTGAGCACTCGTGGAATCATTTGAACGAAGGTCAATGATGAAAACCTGTCGTTGGATGTGAAGAACTTGCCATTAAGGCATGCAAGCTCTAAGGTACTAAAAGGGAGTTTCTAAATCATATCCTTGGATAATGAGCTGAATTCGATAGGAAGTGACTTGTTGAAGGAGAGGAATAATGAATCCCCCATCATCAACACAAAACAAGGAATAAAGTGGAATGAAATGAATAAGATCCAAGACTGTAAAAATGGGTTAGACAATGTATAGGTAAATTACTGCATATAGGACTTCTCTTGAACGTTCGCGACACGACTCTAGAGTGTGGAAACATTTGACTCAAGATAGGACTAAGGGTCATGATTACAAAATGGAATAGTCAAATGAGAGGAAAAAATGGATCGCCCAAACTAGGGAGGACAAGTGATTGAGTGAGGATATACCAAACCTGACACGAACGCAGACGAGTTTCATGTTCAAGAGTGACATGCTGCCTATAAAAAGGATGTTTCATTTTCATTTTCCCCCTGCTATTTCTAGTGTGTACCCTAATAATTTTTATCATAGTGTTGAAGGGGATAGCATATGCTCGTCATGTAAGTTCATTATTCGAATGAATCCATCCTAGTAAGTTTTACGAGTCCTAGGAAGGAGAAACTTGGTCTCATCATGGTGACGAGTTTTTTGTCGTAAAATTTTAACGAGTCCACCATAAGAATAACTTGGTATATTTTTCACATTTAGAGAGTTTAAAAAAGAGATGAAAAAGAAAACTCCATCATGTCCCTTTTCATAATTTGTCCCTCGAACTTGAAAAGATAGAAGCCAATATTCAAGGGAACCTCTTGACCATGTTGACCAAGGTGTACCTTTTTCGTAAATAGTCAATCTCAGCCCAAAAAAGGGGTAAACATATATTGAGGGAAGTCAATTCATTTAATTTAATGAGTTTGAAATGACAAGTACTCAATGATCTTTTCATTTTTCAAGAGTCATAAAAGATCTTAAAGATGACTCTAGTGGGGTTACTTTTTTGTTTATTTTTAATGAGTCTGAAAAAGAGATAAAACAAAAACTCGTTTGAATCAGTCACATGTTCACCAGAAAGTACCTATAATTGTACAAGGAAATTCACCCATCACTGAGATTGAGAAATAATAAAAATATTAATAAAATATTGACAAAAATGAACTCAAAAGTTATAAATAGGTCATAAGTAAAAACATTTTTGCCATTTCACCATAGTAAGTTTTGAGAGTGCTTTTGTGCCCTATTTTTCTTGATTTTCAAATGACCAATGCAGGAGATTCAATGCATCATTTCTCGAACCGTCTTCAACAGGTAAGATCTCGGCCTGTACTCTTGCAATTCATTATATTTTGGTGATTTTTCATTTATTTTTTCTTCTCAGTAGGACAATTTTCGTTTTAAATTGCGCGACCGATCATCGCAGGTTTTCTCATCGGACCTGTGATGGTCTCTCCCAAGCCAAAGGGCCCTAGCGATGGCATCTTTTTGTTAATAAAAATAGGCAGGATGGTTCCGCGGAAAAATGTTTTGAAGGAAAAACCATCTTTAAAGAAAAAATCTCTCTTTTGATCCATGAAAAAATTTCTAACTTGTGTTTAGTGATTCTTTGTGAGAGATTTCTGCCACCATGGTGATAGAATGGAAAGAACGGGGCCATGAGGTAGAAGACCATCAGGCATCCCACGATCCAGAATGTATTAATGGTCTGGGGAACTATGGATTTCTTAAGCTTTTCAGAACAACAAGACTGAGAGCTCAAATGGAGCTACTGCAGTATTTGATCATCTTATGGGATGTTGATCGATAACTCTTCATAATCAAAGACCTGAAGCTAGAGCTGGAGGAAACAAGCATTTATTTCATCGCCGGTTTGTCTAGGAGGGGAGAGAGAGTCCAACTCTTTGGATCTCATCTAGGAGGTGAGAGTACTAGTAGTCTAGTCAGGATAAATTACCTCACTTCAAAGATGACTATGGGCGAGAAAGTGAAGATAGCAACAGTCACCAATATTCCTTGAGAACTATCTTGTTCACCATAGCTCGCATATCTAGCATGCAAGCTCTCGAAGAAGCCTCACAATTACAATTCTAATATGCAGTAGATTGTCTGACTCCCATAGTATTCAACTGGCGCCTACTAGACAATATGTAGAGACAACTAACCAAGAGTAAATGAGGGAACTTGAAATAGTTTGGTTTTGGTTCAATACCGGTGACTTTTTTCCTAGACCGCCTACCCTTTTTTCGAACCCATTTGTAGAGGCACCAGATCCTGCCCCTAGGATCTGAGGCTAGTGTGGTGGAGTGGGCTCATGCCTCGAGGGGGAGTGGGAAAACATATGCATTTCTCTCCACATATTTTTCTATTGGCTATGTTGCCAATTACTTGTTGTGGGCGATTATGCTTATGTTGACATGGATTTCAGATGTGATCCAGATTTACCTCTCCCACCAGGAGAATAGTCGGTTGACATAGGTAAAACTTGTTTTTATTTTTTATTTTTTCAAGTTTTATGAATTTTTTTTACAAGTGCAATTGAGATTCAACTTGTGATAAATGTACATATGTTGGACCAGAAAGACCACCTGGCATGTCGCCAATCGCATGGTGAGCATCCCATTAGATAGTAGGGGATGATTATGAGGAAGGGGTGGACCCCTTGGTATAATGGAGTGTAACCTAGACATGATTACCTAGGGGATACCAGAGTATGCCACCATAGACGAGGTTCTACTGCGATGGCAGAGACACACTGTAGGACTATCAACGAGACTGTGTCAGTAGTTAGGCTGAGTGACCAGAGAAATCTTATGGTACCATGAGCATCATGCGATCTGATAGCCTTTTTAGTTTCTTTTACACATTTTTTAGGCTTTAAAATCCAAGTGCTCAAAAAACTTTATTGCGAAACACTTTATTTTTCTGACATTGTTATGTAAGCAAAGATGATAAAATAGATAATATATATATATAATATATATATATATATATATAAATAAATATAATATATATTATATATATATACATACGTGCATGATTTATTTTCTACTTAATTGTTCATGTATCATGATCATGTGATTGGTTTTATGAATTATGAAAATGTATATCAAGAACAAAATTTGCTAATGCATCTATTAATGTATTCAAATTGTGTGGAATATGTTGATATGTGATAAAATCAAAATTTCTTTTCAGTAATTGAACACATAGATACATACGCAATATCTGTGGATTTCTTACTGAATAATGATTATTTAACTGTAATACAATGAGTCGTGAATCTAACTTGACAACTAAATCTCTAATTCCAAGAGCAACTTCTTTTGACATTAGTTCAATGACTGCATTGTATTCAACAATATTTTCAGTTGTTCAGATGAGGCATATACCTTGTAGGTTAATCAACTCGCCATTAGGGGCAAAAAGTACCCAATCTGTGGAAGACAAATTCTATGTGCTACAACAAGCACCATTAGCAAAACCCACATAATGACTTGACGACATCTACAAACTGAGTGGAACAAGAGGTAAGCAGAAAACACATGCTTGCAAAGCAAACAAACACACCAAACATAAAAAAGTGCACACCAATGAATTCACACACTAATGTACAAAAATTAATTACATGAATTTCAAACATAATACTTTTTCAAATACGACCCATTTTAGGGCTGTGACAATGCATTTCCTTCGTAATCAACTAGCTCATAGGCACATTTTCACAAGACACATTTGACGATATATGGACCATGCCATAGGTTAGAAATTTCTAGCACCTAACTTATTGTTAGACTAATCATAAAGGAGGACCAGGTCGCTTTAAGAAAAAGTGCGAGGAGAAATGGTTTGATCGAAATGAGCTTTGACATGTTTCTTTTGGACTGCAATTATCATTGTAGCAATGCGACGGGTCTCATCAAGCCTCTCAAGGTAGAGTAACCACTCCTCTTCAGGTTAGGTATTAGGAAGAATTTTGACAACTAATTTGAGTGAAGGGATTTGACATTCAATCAGGAGAGTTGCCTCTAAACCATAAACCAGTTAGAATGGAGTGAATCTAGCGATCGTCTTAGCAGAAGTTTTGTAAGCCCAGAGAGATGAGAATAGCATAAGATGTCAATCATTTTTGTGCTTCCCAATGGTGCTTTGAAGCATAGTAATCATAAATTTATTAATTGCATCGACTTGGACATTGGCCTATGGATAGTAAGGAGTTGAGTTATCATGACGAAAACCCAACTTCAAAATCAGCTTTGCCATCACGTACTTGAAAATGTGATCCATGGTCAGTTACAATGGGTTGAGGATTGCCAAAACATGCTATGACATCATTGAAGAGGAACTGAGTAGCAATGGTATGATCAACATTTATGTGGGCATCGCCTCGGCCCATTTAGTGAAGTAGTCGACAATGACGATAATATAGCCATGCACCATGGCTGAGTGAGGGTTACATGTCATGAAGCATATGCTCGATTTAGCGAATGGGCCAACGATAATTATTGGGTGTAAGTGTGCTAATAGGGCACACTACTTACAGTTAAAAATATTACATTCATGGCATTTCTGAACAACCAGAATACAATCTTTAAATATGAAAGGCCATAAATAATCAATGCGAAGGATTTTCTGAGCAGTGGCGTAGGCTAACATATGACCACCACATGCCCTAGAGTGACAATCATTCAAGACCCATTCAACCTCTTCAAGTGTTAGACATCTATGAAGAACAGATTCAACACTAAATCAATACCATGTATCACCAAGAATCCGATAGGGTTGGGACTGATGCTGGATGCGGTGTCATTCAGATTGAGATAACTCAGGTCAAAAGGTTTGGGTTTGATGATAAACGATACTATCTCCATACCACAGGTCAAGAGTGCTGATGAGAAAGTTCATCACGAATCTGCTCAGTAAAATCAGTAGAAATGCTTGCAAATAGAAGGGTACATATCAACTCGGCAAAAACAGGTGATTTTTTTGATTTGGTGGTAGTAAAATCCAAATCAAACTCCTCTAGGATAACTATCCATTTGGATTATTTCCCCCCAAGAAATTGACGAGTAAATATATAGGTCATGGGGTTGCAATTAGAAATCACCGTGGTTTTCCGTAAAAGGATATAATGAAAAAATCTTTGGACAACATGGACTACATCTAAGGAAAATTTCTCGACATGGGCATATTGAGATTCAGTGTCAACGAGATTTCGGCTTAAAGTGTAAACCACATGTTTGTTGCCATCATCGTCATCCTCAACCAACACGATAACAATGGTATTATCAGTTGCAGCCAAGAATAGGAAATAATCACGTCGATAATCAGGGGGATGCAGTAAAGGAGCACTGATAAGTGTGCATTTTAAAGCATCAAATGCTTTCTACGCAAATCCATCCAAAATTAAAGTGATCCGCTTTTTAAGAAAGCGAGTAAAATCCTTGGCGAATTTAGCATAGTTAGGAATGAATCGACGAAGAAAGTTAGTGTTTCCTTGCAAGCTTTGAAGTTGAAGCAATGAGGTAGGGGGTAAGTTTACAATAGCCTCAAATTTTAAAGGATCAATTCAGATACCTTCTCGGGACACAACAAAACACAAGAGTCAACCAAATTCAATGCAAAAAACACACTTTTGTAGATTGAGACGAATGTTATAGTGTCGACATCGCAAAAAGATGGATCTTAAGTGGTCCAGATGGTCATGACGCTTAGTAGAATGGGCTGGTAAGTCATCAAGGTGAGGTTGAACAATGTGTCGAATATCATGAAACACATAGGACATTTCTCTCTAGAAGGTAGAGCCAACATTGTTTAAATCGAAAGGAAGCTTATTATAGGGAGAAGTGCCCCGTGGATAGATAAAGGTCATCTTATGTTGATTAGCAGGTAATATGTTGATCTGTTTGTAACCATAAAATCCATCCATAAATGAGAAAATCTCACTCCCATCACACTTGTCGATAATCTAATCGATAGACAGAGTGGGATAGTTGTCTTTTGGACATGCGTGATTGATGTCGCGGTAATCAACATAGACATGGATCGTGCCCTACTTTTTGGCAAGAAGGAAAATATTAGACACCCAATCTGTCAATGGGATTGGATAAATAAATCCATACTTTAACAGTTTCTCAACTTGTGCCTTAATAGTAGTAGCCTTCCGAGGATGCACATGACGAAGTCATTAGCAAATAGGATTTCCACCAGGATAGGTAGTTATTTTATGCACTACAATTGTTGGATCAATACCAGGAATTTCCTCATATGACCATGCAAATACATCTCAAAACTCTTTGAAAAGTTCAGTGTAAACCCTAATCTCATTAGGAGAACAAGAAACCCCAATATGAACTTTCACAACAATTCCAGGTTTAACGGAAATTTCAAGAGGCATGTTTGTAGTAATGTTTCCCATATTACACTTAGACATGAATTTGTGCACCAAAATAGGTGTTGTAAGTGGATGCATTGGGTTATGAGAAATAAATGCTTCAAGACATGAAGACATCTCACTGAGGCTGGGAATAAATGAAGAACGATGATGCAGATTGTTCCAAGGAGTTTCGTCTAGAGACATAACCTCAATGATAATCTCATCGGTGGGGAATGTCTCATTCGAAGGACCCGGAAAATCCCATGAACCAAGCCAAGGAGATGACACATAAGTCTCTAGGTTCATACTGAAAACAACATGACTTTCTGAAGTAGCCAAGACAATTTGTTGATAAGCTTGTTCTAGTGGACTTAATGGCATAGAGTCACCAAATGAATCAATATGATCAAGAGTAGGAATAATACAACGATCTGTAGAAACATAGATCATATTGATCGAAGTGACAGTCAGAGGTGGGAGAGTAAAAGTACCCATTAAAGTAGAATGTTTGAAAAGACTTGCCGCCACACTCTCATAAGGAACTTCATTATTTCCCACATATGATACATTTCCATTTGATGTATTGGAAGAGCAAAAAGAAAGTTGGATGATGGTGACATTTTTTCTTTCGTGAGGAAAACTAAGCACCTGGAACAAAGAAGAAACCACACAAAACATAGCCTGGGTCCAAGTTCACCTGAGAAGAAAGTTGTAATTGAGATTCACATCTACAACTTTCACTTCTAGCTCAATGGTCTTTCCTTCCAACGTGATAGGAAAAATTGGAGAATACCATATGGATGGGAGCCTCTACTATCACAGGCCTCCAAAGTGTTTGGGGATTGATTAAGGGGAGGAGAGCTAATAGCCTTCCAACACGAAACAAACATGATGCGGGTGGAAGAACCTTCATCAATAACAGTCCGATGGGTCGTCTTTCCTTTAATGATAAATTGAATCAGAAAAGCAATCTGATGAGGAAGATGAGGGACATGGTTTTCAAGATCAAAGGTAATTAAAATCGAATTAGCAAGATCAATGGCACCAATAGCAGACAACAATGATCTTCATTGCATTGGACATGTTTGGAGAACTTCTAAAGCAAGCATCACCAAAGGTGCCTGAGCTAAATATTCAACAATATTATAATGTTGTGCAACACTAGCATTCAGATTATAATATGATTTCTGAAGTACACCTTTAGGAGGTGGTCGAATTATGGATTCATTGTTAGAAAGCTCAATATGGAGTGGAAGTAGAAGGTATATCAGTGAGTTCTTCCTCCACCATATTCTTTTGTAGGGTTTGATAGTCCTTTGTTCGAGTAGCGATTGAAATAGGCGATGAACCTTGCATCAAGAAAAATTGGGAACCAGAGGAGGTAGAGGATTGCAGTTGGTCTAACAACAATGTCTGTTGAGATGGAAATAGTTCTTTCAAAATAGTCAGAGTCCCTATCAATAAATTTTTGACTTCAACACGTTGGGGATAATCCTTGGTATAATGGTCTTCCTTACAGATAAGGCAAGGATATTTCAGCTTTCGCTTCGAAGTATCATCACATATGACTTGGTTGGATCTCATTTCAGGGTATCAGTTTTAGCTTTATCTTTACCCTTTTTCTTACCTTTTGAGGCCTTATCTATTGTGGTAGACTGAACAACGTGTACTTAAGAGGTTTTCCCAGGATTTGATGATTTTTTTGAAGGATTATTGGAACTAGTGTCTGAAAAATATTTTTTCTTTGAAGAAGTCTTAGTGGAACTCTGAAACACTGAACCAATTACACCATCAACAAGTGGTACAACGGGAAACTTTGAGGCTGTTGGATCTGAAGATGGTCTTGGAGCATCAGGAAACATCTCATATAATGTGCTAGATTGGGAATAGACTAAGTATATATACTAAGCACGGGCAATATCTTGATATTTGGTAACACATCCACCCATTGCTATATCTACAACAATTTTGTTTACGAATGATTTTGTGAACCATTCAATTAACAACTCATCAGGAATCTCGAATTTGATGAGGTGATGCCAATGTCACCATCCATGGATATGATCAGAAATGTGGATCACATTATCTTGCTTTAGTGATATGAGCAAATGGGTGCTAGTTCCATATGGAACTAGAAATTGGAAGTGGGTGAGGAAGGCCATAGATAAATAGTTAAATTCATCATAGGTAGCTCAAGGCAACTCGATATACCATTTTGTAGTAGCACCTATTAAGGTTCTTTGAAGGAGGCGAAGACAGATAGAATCATCAACATATGAATTTGAAGAGCACCATAATTGATATGTCATCACATGGGGTTGTGGGTCCTCTTTAGGATTTCCTTCGAACTTATGGAAATCACTTAGGATTTTAGTAGGAACTGGGGGCCAACAAGGCGAATGAAAAATAGGATTATTGGTAAGCCTTGAGACATCAGGCAGTTCAAACATAGCTAAAAAAGGAAATTGCAGATTGAATGGCATGTAGGGCCCTTGAGGAGGCCCAAACTATGGGTTCCAACCTTGCCGGTAAGGATTCTGCCCCCACAATGGGGATTTTGACCATACAGGATTTGATTTTGTCACCACTGAGGGGTACCTTGACCATAAGGTGGATTTTTTCGAGGGTAGGTTTGATATTGACCTACCATAGGCTATTGATAAGCATTATACATGGCATACATATTGTAAGGTTATTGGAATTGTTGACTATGGACCTAAAGAGATTGACCCTTCTGCTGTAGGGGTTGACCTTGTGTTTGCAAGGGTTGACCTTGTAGATATGCACCCTGTTGACTATGGACCTAAAGATATTGAACCTACTACAACAGGGGTTAACATTATGTTTGCAAGGGTTGACCTTGTTGATATACATATTGAGCTTGCTGCATAGGTTGACTTTGCTATTGTAAAGGTTGAATTTTCTGCTGCAAAGTTTGGCCTTACTACTACAAAGGTTGGCCTTGCACATACAAAGGTTGAGTAGGCTATTGAACAAACCGAGTTTGTTGGTTCAAAGGTTGTTGATACTTCTGCAAAGGTTTCTCGTGCTACTGTAAATGTTTCCCTTGCTACTGTAACGGTTTCCCTTGTTGCTGCAAAGGTTGTTTGACAGTTCCTTGGGATATATCCTGAGGGTGTTGATAATTTCTGAATTGAATCTCACCATATCCACCAAGAATAGTGGATTGACTAGGCTGGACATAAGCTCCTGCTTATGGAGTGTAAGATGGATTGACCAAGGCTTGCGAACCATATGGGACATAAGCTTGTTGCAATGGAACCTGAGCCATATAAGGTTGTTGATACTGGATATTACCCGACCCAGATGGACGAATAGGGTTAGGAATACCACCAAAATAAGGTTGATTGAGTCCAACCATGTGATATTGTAATCCATTCACATGGGTTTCACCTGACACTAGAGGAATGTTCAGATTTTCCCCCTAGGTGGTGGTACATTCTGTCCACTTGGTGGAGTTGTGGAAGAAATGACTAAAACCTAACCTAAAATAGTTGTTTGTACCATAATAGACAGTTGAAATGATGGTATAGGTTGCGATGGAATCGTAGTTTGAATGAGAACTAATGTGACAACAATTTGTATAGAAATTTGAGAGGTCATGTTTGGAATAAACAAACCAATAGTAAGAATGGCATTTGAAGACCAAATGGGATTTTGATACAACGATGAAGCACTAGGAGTTCCTAAAACTAACTAGGCTAAGGTTGTATAACTAGGTGGAAACATAGGCCCACTGGCTTCAAGAAGTGTGTGAGGTGGGACTCTTCCTGTAAAAGGAAAACCTTCTAGAGGAAATTCATACCCTTGTTCATCATTGACATGAGGAGTATGAGTAGAAGAAACTTTTAAATGACTCGGAAAAGAGGTTCAGATCTCATCTTCTGAATCCATGGGTGGAAACAATTGGCGAGGAGGAATCCTAGATGTACAAGGAGATAACTCCAAAGGAACACTAGGCCAATCATAAGGATTGTAATGATGCTGAGGAGATATCAAAACATGATCAAATAACGGATTTGGTAGATATAAGACAACCTATATGTACTCTCAGGGGTTTCCGGATCAGATTCTTGAGATGACAAGGAAGCTGAAGATGTTGGACGATAAGAAAGGGGTTGAATACTTGGGACAATCCCAAGTTCAAAACCTTGAGCTTCATGTGATTGAGGAAGTTTCAAGTGAACTCCTTGTGAAGACCCTTCAGTATCAGACAATGAAGGGGAACTTTGGGGTGAACTCAATGGTTCAACCATGATGACTTTCTCTCAAGAGTAGGAAAAGGAAAGGAGATTCATTAAGGGTTGATTAAAAATAAGATTTATAAGGATTTACTCAATATTGGGCCAAGAATCAATTGCATGGGTTCGACAAGTTATTGTGGTTAGTTGATTTTAGAATTTGAAACAAAAAATTTGCCTTTTTATGTTTTAAGAGTCGAGAAAAGGATGAAAATGTGACTCTAGTCACTTTCGTTGGTTTAGCGAGCTTGAAAAGGAAAGTGCTCGATGATCTTTTCAATTTTAAGGAGTCAGAAAAGATCGAAATGACTAGTCAAGATACTCTAGCCAAAAGGGATTACCAAGTAACTGTGAACTACAATATACACCTTAGCAAATAAACTTACTAAGGACTTGATGTACGTGTAGGCAATCTCCCTGAATGTTGTTTTTCAGTGTATCACATTTACAGGGCGGCAGACTCAACTTCCTATGTATAAAGCTTTGCAACCTATAAGGGTCTCCCTTTATATACTCGTCGGAATGGGGAGCACAATTCAGTGCTAGAGCTTTCTAATGCAAGAGTATTGCAAATGACAGTTGTTGAGTTTTATAGACATTGGAACACATCTCTAGCCTAGACAACTAAGTATGAATGTTAATGTTTCAAATGCTCCTTAGATTAATTGAGATAAATTTAAGTTTATCGTTGAATTAAGTTTCAATTTTGAGGGCTCAATGATGTCACCTTTTCCTAGAATGCAACTAAATGATGAAAATGAAACTTTTCATTCGATGAAGGATATTCTACTAAAGGAAGAGAAACAACCAATCAATGCATCAAATAATCTAAAAAGCATCAATACAATTTTTTCAATGCAATAAGTAAAAATGAAATCTAATCTTTCATTCTAATAAGAAATGCAATGCCATAGAAATGAAAATATTTTTCTTTCCACTAAATATGCAATAATGATATTCCTTTCACTTTAATGCATTCAATGCAAACTAGTCAAAAAGAGCAAAAGAAAATGCAAACAATTCACTAATCATGAAAATCTCTTTCAATTTCCAATTTGAATGCAAGAAATGTTTCAAAAATACTACAATGATATACACTTTCACTTTATGAAACACAAGAATAACAACAAGCACTTCCTTTCGATTCAATCAAAATCAAACAATTTTGTAATCTATTGCTTGCTAATGGAACTAAAGTTATTTTGAAAGCATCTACTTGATTCAACACTAATGAAAACAAATTTATAACAAAGAACCAAAAGTGACTTGTAAAATATGTCTATACGCAAAATAACTCTCTGAACAAGGGTAACTGATCTCTGAAGAATAGATCAATAAGTGAATGAAGTGTGACCTGGAAACCCTAGGAACCCTAGAAAGAAAATCAAGCTTCAAACACACTTAAACCAAAACAAGATGCAATTGCAGTATGAAAAACATGTCAACCAAGACAATGACACTATAATCACAATGACAAACCACCACTAGGAGGAAAAATATTGAAATCAAGAAGAAAAAGCTGAATTTTCTTTAACCTCTAGGATCATTGTGCCTATCATGGAAAAAAAAAGATAATCACGACTATAATTAAAACATTCGCGATCTCTTCACAACTGTCAAAGAGAAAATTGCAATGGTCGAGAGATATAAGATAAAACCAAAAAATCTTCAAGATCAGCAAAAACTAAGAACCTTTAACCAATCACTAGTAAGTGAAATAATTTATACATAAACAAACAAGCCTGAAAATGAATGGTTGCTCAAACTCAACACAAAAGAACGATGAAGGATTGAATGGAAAGGATCATACCATCCCCAGTGTAGTCACCATTTTTGTTGTCTAGATAAATCCTCTCTGTGTACAGAAATGATCCCTCTAACCCAATGAGTGGGAATAGAAACCTACATGAAAATCTACTAGACACGTTCCTAAGTTACAATTGAAAAGAGAGACGAAGAAGATGGCCTACCTCGTTATGATGATGTCAAGTCGTCCTCTATTGAAGATATTGAATCCCTTGTGTCACATGCTCGTACCTGCAATGTTTATGCACCTACACAAGAAATCAAGACACAACAAGGCATGCAAATAAAAATAGCATATTCAAAAGCAACCTACTTAATTAATCAAGGAATGTTAAGATAGATGATACATGAGCATACACATCATTGGAAAATGAACCAGTAGTTGTATATTAATAGAAAATAAGTGAAACATACAACCAAGCCTTAGCGTTGATAGGCTCTCCTTGAATGAATGCCGAAGTCCAAGCTAAGCTCTCTAAGCACTCCTTCTCCAAGCCAAATGAGTAGCATATAGGCACAACCTTAGCATGGGTGTAAATAGACATAGACCGACCATTTGGGAATGGGAAAGGATGAATATATAGGCTAGGAAAGGGATTTAGGATCTCTCCAAAGGTAGGATTGGGCCCTCATCTCAAGGAGGTAGCTCATAGGGATAAGACCAAGAGGCCAAATTGGGAGAAGTTGACCTCATCAATGTTGAACAACCTCCAACTCACCGTTCTCGAAGCTTCTAGATCACAATGCTTCTCATCCTCTTTGGGAAAATTACCTTTTTGGGATCATCACGGGTATACAAGTAAAAAAAGTGATTCCATCGTGGGTCGAGTATAATACAACAGGCGACCATCACGGTTTTTAGTCTCATAAGGGCGATGATTCTCAAATTAGGGTTTAAGAGCTATTTCCTTCAGAGGAAGCTCAAGGAATTTTCCAATCAATGTATTAGGAAGCATCTGAACTACATATATGGATGAGTACATTACATAATGTTCATGTTTCAAGAACTTTAGGGTATGTCACAGGGAAGTGCAGGGGTGTGACAAAATATTGTGTAACAACTCCCTGGCCAATTCGTCTTAGAATCTAGGTTCACTGCTCTTACTATTATTATTTGTTATAAACGACTTAAATGAGGACTATGATCAAGTTTATCATGACTTGATATGTCATAAATTGAATCTCAAATGTCTTATAAAAATAACTTGTTCAATTTATTTTTTTATTGATAAAATAATAAAATATTTTAAATTACATTTATTAAATAATAGGTTTTGTGAAAAAAGAAACTTGTAGACACATACGTTTGTTTTGTGGGCCTTCGTAGAAGAAAGTTAGAGGTTGGGTTGACTTTGAGCTTACGCATAACTATACACATATTTATTTTGTGGCTCCTACTGAAAGCAAGTCATAGATCGGCCTTGACTATGAGATTGGAGGTCGGCATTGTGGTTTGAATGGTCTCTCTAGACACTCCCGACTACTAACACTCCCCAACCAATTCGGCTCCAACTTCAATACTTCATTTTTTTCTTTAAATAAGGGATAATGGGTTACCATATTTTAAACATTTTATCTTATAAGTGTAATTTATTCAATTTATTTTTTATTGATTAAAAATAAATTATTTTAAATTGATTTTATCAAATAATATGTTATATGAAAAAAACAAAATTATAAATTATAAAGTGGTCAATTATACATATATGTTTCTTTTGTGGGCCTTGCTAGAAGAATGTCGGTGGTCGAGTAGGCTATGAGATTAGAGGTTGACATTATATTTTGTACGGTGATATGAAATTCCACGACCAATTGGCCTCCTTGTAAACACGCCCAACCATATGAACATATTTTTTGTGGTCCCTACTGGAAGCATGTTGAAAGATGGGTTTGCCTATGAGGTCGGAAGTCATACTTATCATTTTAATGGTCTCACTCACACTCCCGATGATTGACAGTCCTCGACCAAATCTTGTCCATTTAATTTTAAAATATTTAAAATATAGCTTTGTCAATTTATATTTAAAATACAACTTTCTAGTATATTTAACTTTTAGTTTAGAGTACATTTTATATGAAGACGTTTTTCACTGTGCTTGTTGGCTATGT
>APFE030436235.1:120022-150216 GCA_000404065.3 Pinus taeda | reverse complement strand
ACATATGTTACTGAAGAAAAAAAAGGAGAAATAAATAAGGATGATTTGAGCAATAAAATTATAGAGTCATGGATATAAATTACTAAAATAAATTATTTTATCTAGGTGTTTTATGTAAATAGATCATGCATTAGTTTAATGTCTTCATAATGTTTATGATAGACCTTTGAAATATATGTTTTTAGGATTTGATAAAGTAATTTCCATATTAACTACAAAAATTTGACTCTGTATGTGTTTTTTATTTTATAGGTATGGGATTGTACTGATTAGGATGTTCTAGACATTTGCACAATTTTAAGTTTGCTCTAGATTTTAAAGTGTTTAGTACTTTTATTTAGAAAGGGAAGTATCCAAAATTTGACAGATTTTTTTAGAAATTTTAAATGAACTTTATTATTGTCTTTTAATTTGGGATTAAATTACATGTTATTTATGTCTAGATGGCAAGTTAAAATTTTAAGGAAATTTTGAATAATGGAATAATATTAATGTTTTTATGTAGCAATTATCCACTTTTTTTTTCAAAACAAGTGGAAAGAAATAAAAATACAAATGGGTAGTAGAAGGAATTAAAGAACGTTACAACCTTTGTTATTTTCAATTGTGGCGTTTAATACTATTGAATGTCTAAACACATAAAGAAAATTATAAGGGTTTTCAAAAGCTTTTAAATACTTAGATTTTACTTCTTTTGAAAAATGACATTTGGTATGATTTGAAGTACAATGTCTTATCTGCTTACAATTGAACATCTTTGACTAATGAAATTAGTTTTTAGAACCATATTTCCTATTATTATTTACTATAATTAATACTAACAAGCCTCTACAGAGTAGTACTATTACATTGTATAATAATTATTTGACTTGATGATATACTAGATTCAGGTGATGTCTACTAGCTTTGGTGGAATCTATTATACAAGAGTGATATGCAATTGTCAATGATTTTGAGTCATGGAATGTGTAGTTGTGGAATTGTCAAAGTCATTGCAACAACTTATAAAAGAGGAGGAGACTGATAATGAGAAATTGCATTCTACAAATAAAACAGAGAAGGAAAACAATGAGCCATTTGAATGAAATTTCCATGGCACATGGATTAGTTGCAGTTTTAATTGGTGCAAATGTTTATGTTGTTGCATGCAATATCTTTGTTTAAATGTAGAGTTCAACATGCAACAATTTGTTTTGTGTGATTTAGATGATAAATTTGTTGATTCACTATGTCTCAAGTGAGAAATAATTTTCACAAATTGTAATGCTAAGATCAATAAATATTAAATGCACCCCTAAATATCATAGTCATTTTTGTTGTGTATGTCTAATTGGAATATTTATTCCAAGATGAGTGGATATGGAAGCTTAAATTATTGCATTTCTAAACAATTATGGTGCAATATGTTTTCCTCAAATTGACACATTTACTAAAGTACATATGCAATTTAATGTAGTTATAACACGATGATTAATACTAAACGATGGTTTTTATTTGCAATTTTTGTAATCATGTGTGGATATAATGTTATTTTTTATTTATGGCATAGTATATAATGCTTTCAATGGCTAGTAAACAATACGATACAAAGGTAATCCACCCACATTGGTTTGAAATTTAATATAGTTGTAGTATTATGATTACAATTGGGCAATGATTTTTTATCTGTGCTTTCTTTAGTTATGTGTCAATAGAATGTTACTTATTGCTTATTACATAGTAGGTGATGCTTTCAATGGCTAGTAAACAATATGATACATAATCACATTACCCATTTTTGGTCATTTTTATTTGCAAAACATAGATTACACACACACACACACACACACACACACACACATATTACTCTCTTAGCAGTAAATGCATTGTTAATTTGTCTTTGTATGTATATTGCATAAATTCATGGCTACGATGCTATTATTATTGTTTTTCCTTGCATACATTGTTGGTGATTCCCATGTAGTCTCATTCTAAGTATGTCAATCTCTTAATGACCAGTGTGTGATCACTAGTACATTTGAACTTTGTATAGCCTATGCATGAACACAAAGTATATAGAATTGATGTAATTAATTTTATTGTGTCATAAATCATATAGAGACAATTTAGAAAAAACAGTTCTAGAATCATATATATATATATATATATATATATATATAGGCATTTTGTCGAAAAAACAACAATGTGTCAATTATTAGTTTTTCTAGTTATCACTTTTACCATTAACTCCAATCATTGTTTTTTGTTTACCAATTATGCATCACTTTTGTTCTTGCATATGCACAAACTAGCTATGGGACTGTGTCCAACTGTTATGATGTGGATATGTCAAAAAAGTATGATGTTCATGTGTTGGCCATAGGTATGCTCAAACAATTGGAGCTATATCCATTTGCACCAATTCATAAAAAAAAACAAATTATTACATTATGCTAGGAAGCTAAATACTTTACATTTTATTTCAGAACATAATGTCTTTATAATGCAACAATAGGTTAGTAACTTAGACATGGTGCAATTGATCGCTTTATAGAAATAAGCATTTGAATATGTTTATTATTTATTTCAATAAGCTTATGAATATGATAATTGTTTTAAGTAGTTGTATGCTTGTTATCTTAAATTAGAGTTGTTTATTATAGAAATCTATCATTTAGTTTGTTTTTGAAGCTAATGATTGGATTATATTTGATTTATACATTTTGAAATAAATTTACAGTAAATTTCAAATATTTTTTACGAAATTTTGCAAATTAAATATTGTGTTTTGAAGTTTGTTAAAATGATAATAACGCTTTTGTTGCTATTATTTTAAATTTCATAGATGAATTTAGTTTAAAATTATGTTTCAATTTCAAAAAAATGCAATCTTCAAGGTTCCTTATGGCCATTTCATCTACTCTTTTGTCACAGTGATAGATATTCATTTTTGGAGTATTGTAAAACAAAAAATCATGGAGAGAAGATAGTCACAAAGGAAATGTAGACTAGAAAATATATTAGGTATAAAAATATCCTAGTATCATATGTTTTGGTTGAAAATTCAATGGAATACATGCTTTTAATGCTATAAATCATTGTCACAGTTGGAAAATTTGTTAGTTTGTCTCAAAATAATTTATGGCAATGAAAAATAGTTTTGCGTGGAAGGGACAAAAGTTGCAAGAAATTGATGACAAATTATCTAGATTCAATCTACATAGATTATAACATTTCTTCTATTAACATGGTGTCTATTTATTTGACTCATTTGTTCTTCTTCTTCACTATCACTATAGTTCAATTGAAATACAACATGGAATTGTAAACCACTTTCAACATTTGTTATCTCATGGACATGATGATGCTTTGTATTCATAGCATACATAACTAACTCCCGAATAACTTAAGGATCTTCATAATGTTAATGATCTTGAAATGTACTTGAAAGGATTGTCTACAACTTCTTATATTTTTGCTCCATCTACAATAAGCCTATCAGGGGGATGCATTTTGTATCAAATGGTTCTCCAAGTGGTTGTAAGTTCAAGTAAATGTTTGGATATTTTAAAATGGCCATGCATATCTATGGTTCAATTTGGATATTCATGGATATCAATATAATATTTTTCTACATAACCAAAATCCTGCATGTGGACATTTTGAACAACTATTTCTACATAGCACAAAATATAGTGTAGCTTCAATAAATAGAATGGTTGGCCCATGCATTTTCCCATACAAATTATGAGATGGATAGTTTGACATATTCCCAATTAAGAAAATATTATTTTAACAAGGCTTCATGATCTATTGACAAAGTTTCAATGACTTTCATGACTCTTTGTTTGAGTCTATTTTCATGATTGCACCATGGTTTGATATGTCTAATATAAAAAAAACAATTCCACAATTTTTTTACAATTGTTTCATTTGCAATGATGAAAGAGCTATCAATTTCTTACAAAAACACATGAATGCCAAAAAAAATGAACAAGAGTAATGTATTAGTGATTGGAAAGCTTATATTATAAATTTATCAATGTCATATGCATATGGACATATAAAGGGAAAAGGTTTTGTAATTTAAAGGATATGTGAACCTCTTTGTCACATACCCCCTTGGCACAATACTACCAACTACTTACTATGTTCCACTAGATCCACGACATGGACTTTTAGGCTCAATGAATAGACTTTATTACTACATTCCAAATCAATTCTTATGCATCCATTACAACTCAGAGGAAAAAATCAATAATGGGAATTCCACATGCTAAGATTATGCATAAATATGTAATTCATTCAATAACTCAACACCAACATTAATGGAAATGTTATCATAAATATATTGTAGCTAGCATTGCACTATATCATGACCGTAGTCCTACTTTCATAATCAGAAGTATTACTAACACAAATATCTTATGTAATATGAATCAATGAATAAATAGTTAATATGGCCCTTAGTGTATGCAATTCATGGTGAAAAAGGCCTAGAACTAATAACCTGAACCACCGGCTATAAAATGGAAACCTTAAAAAAATAATTATTCATCATAGATAGTTGTCTCATGCATCATTATTCAATCATCCTCCTACACAAATAGCAGACATGCAATTATACACATATGTTGAGAGAATTCAACAATATACATGGTAAGGAGTAACATAAAATACATCCCATTCAATGGAATCCGACAAGAGAAATTGAAATAATGTCACTTGAAAAATCGAGCACCTCCACCCAACCTAGAACTGACATCCTTCAGTTCACCCCTGAGTCAAGAATTCTTTCCATGGATCAACTGCCTCTCTTGATCCCTTCAATGAGTATTTAATACCCTCTTTCATGATATGGTTTCCTTTTGCTTTGTACCACTTTTAGGTGGATATTCTTATCCATTTGGCTAGGAGTTTTATGGAAAATGTTGCCTTTATCTCTTGCGAGGATTTTCCCATAAAATCGTGCCTTTCTCTCTTGCAAGGAATTTATGTTTATCTTGCTCACCTTTCTCTCCCATGAGGCTTTTCCCATAAAAGCTTGCATTTATCTCTTGCAAGGATTTTATGTTAAACTTAGCATATTTTTATAGCTAAGAAGCCTAATGGATATTTATCTTCCAATCCATTAATCTTATCTAGAATTTTATCTCGAAGTCATATCATAAAATAATTATCCATTCCATTCACCAACAGAATTTTATTTTTGCAAGAATCTCATCTCTTGGTGTCTCTTTTTCCAAGTGATTAATTTATCTTTATTTATTTAATAATAAAGTATTTACTTTCATTATCACACCTTGGACCTAGCCTTTCTTAGCTTAGGTTAACGGTGTGTTACATACAATGGAGGGGTGTTACATAATCCCCTTCTTTAACTTACATCGTCATCAGTGTATTACTGCATCTTACAATTTATTTCCTCATTCACATGTAGTTGTTTCTGCATTTTCAAGTTCTCTTAGCCTTGCCACCTGAATCATATCTTTCAATATATTGGTTACAAAGGAGTACTACCAGCAATCTCCTTTTATTGCTACATGTACATTTGTTTCAATCACATTTTGTGAGAGACTTTCCGATGCAGAAACTCATTTCTGTTTACCATAGTTAATGTAACAATACTACTATTTGAGTAAATACAGGTTGATGTTGCCTGCCATTTAACTATGATCCCTTATTTTCATTATAATAGGGATAAATTACATGCTCTTTCAATGCATTGGTGTTTGCTGAACACTTGCTTCCTGCAGTCTCCCTGCATTAGTCACAACAAGTCAACTAGCATATTTGACCACTCAACATGTGCAACAATATCACATTAGGTTAGCTCAGAACATAACCATAAAAACCTTAACTCATATGTAACCAAAAATCATAGATCACATGATATCATCATAGACCAAAATCATAAATCTCATGCATATTAAACTAAAATAAAGTACGAATACATATCCTTTAATCAATCCTTAGCTTACACGATTGTCTTTCCTATGCACACACTCTGGATCGGTTGGCACACCATGCAGTCACCCATTTCCTTCTCCTCAACCATGTGTACATATAGCCATACACGTCAGATACTATGTAATACCTGCATGCACACTAGCACTATTTGTACCACATGTACACAGTACCACCTGTGCAACATGTACATAATACTCAATGTCCATAGCATCATATGCATGACATATACATGATCCACATGTTTCCAAACAATGTTAGAATTATTATTATAACATCAAGTCAATGACAAAAATTCCTTTATTTATTCACACTACCTTTAATCAAAGCATTCTTGGTTTGTTGATTGGAGAATTAAGGAATCCATGGATCTATTCATTTCCGCAACCAGAGCATAACGAATAATTTTATGTCAAATTATTGAAGTCCTTTTATTTTGCAAATCCGTTTCAGGTATGTTGTGGTTGTAAGAAAATTTCAGTAATATGATAACACAAAGAAAATCATGCAGACTACATCTAGTTATGCCATCTGATTTCCAGTTTTCTCTTTTTACTACTACCCAACACTTTGTTGGACATGATTAATTTAGTATATATACAAATATAATTAGTATGCATGTACCTACATCTATACATAAATCATAAGTGAAGGTTACAATGTTTTCAATTCCACACCCTCTAAGCTTTTAGGCATTGTGTGTACCAAGGTTTGATCCTAGGGAATTTACATGTTAACACCTCATTTTAACATTAAATCACCCCTCGAAACAATAGAATATAACTCATTTATAAATTATCAAATTCATTAACATGAATTCCCTTGTCATTTATGCAATACTTGTTATGTTGTCCTATTCAAAACCAAACACTATTAACTCAAACTCACAAATAGACTTCTTCAAGATTGTTGGATAGGAAATAGTGGTACGTAATATGCATTTCATATTCTATGGTTGTCTATTTATTTTAATATATTGCTAGATACCCAATATCTTTGTGCATAACAATCCTGATTACCAGTGGCACTTAACCATCATCTTCTTAATCTAGCAACAAGTTGTTGCATGATTTGTTATCATCTTTCTTCCTCATCCAAAACATTTTATATGTTCCATTTTACTTGATGCATGCATTATTTTACTACCATCCTAATATCATTTGATTATCATAAGTTGTATTAATGTGAAAATTTTGGTTTACTAAATAATTGTTTATTAATTTGGACCATTCATGTTCCAAATCTAGTGTACAATTCGTATAAGTCATTAGGCTACTCTAAATTGATCTAATGCATCATGAACCACCATATCTAATCGGTAAGTATACTCTATTCATATAACTTAGAAACACATCGATCATTTTTACCTTATCACTTTCCACAAGAAGTACATTTGTAAGATCTTCAATCATTCTACTGGAAACATATTTTTGAAAGGTTCTTATTTGTGAGATATTAACATAACTCGATCTATATATAGATGGATATGTACATTAAGGTGGTGGAGTTTGAGGTTGCACACTTTAATTTGCAATTTTTTATTTTTAAATTAGAATTTGAGTGAGCCTTGGAGAATGTGATCTTAAGCCTAATATTGTCTTTTTACTATTAACTGAGAAGCACCAGGAGTTGCTTTTATACTCCCATTATGTATTTACACTAGTGTAATTTTGGCGTTAATTCCATTTACCTTCTTATTAGAGTCATAATTTATTAATGTATGATGTCTCCTCCAACATGCATACAATGGGTTGTACTACATTTGTGCATTTTCTTCACAACTCTGACAATAGTTCCATCTAGATTGGAATATAATTTGCTTCTATCTACTTTATTTATAATTATTGATATATTGCTTTACTCAATGAAACCTGTAGGTTCCAAACTATGCATGCCCAATTAATTACACATATTTCTATTGAATATCTGAATAATACCCTGGTAAGGTTTAATTCCCTCCAATAGTGTATATTTGGAGCATTTTCCTACTAAGGGTGAATTAAATAATTCATCCATTGGCAAAACCATATCAAAAATGAATTGCGTCATTACATGTAGGTGAACCAATCAACACAAAAATACTAAATCGAAAGACAATAATAAAATTGCATAGTCTCATAATTCTTACAAGGACATGTCATTCATGAGTAACATCTAGATAATTTTCTCTAGGATGGAACCCACTGAATTAACCATCAATTTCTGTAGATTTCTATAGTTTCCATTTATATACTTTTTATTTTCATCTTTCTTCATGTCGACCATGATCTATGGATTTTATATTTTCGGTTTGCCATCTACCTCATAAGAGTTCAACATTTCTTCCCTTAAGATCTCTTATAAGTATAATCTTCATTCTATTAATCTATGTTCTTGATTATACTATGCATATCAATCGTGAAACTCATAATTTAATTTTAATATCATTAAAGTAATATGGTGATAGTATGGCAGAAGAGACCTATTGGTATACAATTAATCATAGTATTCAACTTTCTTTATTCATCATTACTCCTTTCAACACTTACATTTATATTAATAAACCATGATGAACACATCACTATAATTCCTCATCCAAACTTCTAATACAATAATCCTACCTTACAATTTGTTCATTCATCAACCTTCACTATGAACATTTAAAACAAGTTCTACCATGCATAAGTACTTTAAACCACTTTTAAATCATGGTATAGAGTGTTTCTTCCCTCCAAGCATTCACACTAACTTAAGTTTTGGAGATCATATAATGAAAAAAATTAATTTCCATATAATTCCCAACACTTAATAAGTAGGAAAAATAGAAGAGTGACCAATTTGTCCAGTTCTAATTATTAAAATTTATCAATATGTTAATTTTAGTTATTCTTTGTATTACTTGCAATTCCACCACATCACTGCAAGGTTCTATGTTATATACCCACATTTCCTAATTATTTGTTCCCATCTAACTTTTATGGTTTTCTCCTCTCCACAATTCTACTATTCATGGTGTATGAAACACCATACTTAGACTTGAGAAATTTAAGTTAAAGTGCAAGGATTAAGTTCAACTTGTTCAAACTCGACTATCCTCGAACCATTAAAAGAGTATACCAATTATTGTAATTTGGATTACAATAAAATAATTTTTCATAATGGGTTTATTGAAGAGCGATGAGAATCTCCAGCCTAGAAGAATATGATCTATGTGATCGTCAAAATCTAGATCGATGTCATTGTCCTATTTATAATGATCCCACTAGATTGAGCCACAAAATATAACCACATAGGATAGTATATAAATGCCATATATGTTCACTACAAGCTACAAATATTAACAACGAGTTATTGGGGAAGCATTGTGAATCATAATTTAATACATGTGTGTTGCCATTTAGAGGATATCCATGCCATAGTGAATCTATGCCACAGGAAGTGTGACATCATATTAAGGGCCATACATTGTATGTAAGTACATGCATGTAATCATGTCATGAAAGATAAGAAAGACTGAACACATAATGAAATCATGAAACTCCAAGAATCACGGTTATTCTAGGTTGAAGATGGCACTGCGAGGGGAAAGCGCAGAACGAGGGGTTGGACCAACAGGGGATTATTGCTGGTAACCATGGAGGGTTGAGGAGGGGGGGAGTTCTACTCCCTCCTACAACCATGTAGTGGCAAACAGAAATAAGGAAGTGGGTTAGAATCGCTTCAAAAAACTAGTGGTGGCAGAAATGGAGAGGATCATCATAGAAAAGCTGGAAAACATCAGTTTGCATGAGCAGTAAGAGAATCATGAGGAAGTTAGAGGAGAGAAGAGAACAAAAGGTAGCAGTCAGAGAGCTGAGCACAGGAGTGCGACAAGACTCTATAAACCTAGGTCAGCCATTAAACCCTGGGTTGTTTTAAATAATTCGGTGCTATAGGAGCATAGGGATCACATGGCGGCATACACAGTTATATGTAAATTTATAGGGATATGGCCAACTGAGAAGTATTTGTAGGTTTGGATAAGAAACCAATGGAAACCTAAGGGGGAAATAACCCTCCACCTTGGGTCCAAGGGTTTCATCACAGTGGTGTTCACAAACCTAGAGGACAAAGACAGAGTGTTTGAAGGAGGACCATACTTTTATGCTGCAGATGGCCTCTACATGCGACCATGGGTGATGAATTTTGTTCCGGAATGAGAAAAATTTGCATTAGTACAGGTATGGACACGACTCTACTCCCTGCCTTTAGATTATTTGCTGCCAGAATCCTTAAAGGCCATAGGCAATAAACTAGGTCATTTTGTTAAAATATCAGAGGTGAATCTGGGAGGAAAATACACCTCCTTTGCTCGTATATGTGTAGAAATGGACCTATTAGGAGCAGTTCCAGATGAAATCATTCTAGAAGTTTATGATGAAGAATGGGTGTAGGCAGTGGACTATGAACATGTCCATTTAGATGCCATAAATTTCATGAACATGGGCACCTCATCAGGGATTACCCTTTAAACAAATTGGAGGAAAATATGAAAACCAACAAAGTCAAAGACCCTGAAGGCTTTACCAAGATGAGAGGAAAAGGGAAAGGAGGAAAAAAGTACCAAAGAAAAACTGGTGAGGATAAACACCCAAGTCATAATAGTTTCAATATTTTAGAAGAAGAAGGTGGGAACAATGCGATGAACCAAACATCAGAGGATAATCTTGCAGAGAAGGAAAAAGATGCTAGCATGGAGGATGTACCTGAGAACAACAAACTAAAGGAAGTTATGCCAAGCATCATGGAACTTGGTAGGGACCATGAGATGACCTCAAGTGACGTTGGAACAGAGGACCATGAACTACAAGAGATTCTTGAGAGGGATAATCTCGATTTAGAAAAGTTCTTGGAGTAGGGAACCGCCAAAGGGGTTGATTCTCTACCACAAGAGGAGTTTGATAGAGTACAACAACTCTTCATTTGGAGATCTCAAGAAAATGGTTTTGGAGTCAAAAGAAACCATGACAACTAGGAAAATAGAGGGGTTAAAATGATACAGGCAACATCAGGACACTTTTCCAAGAACCTAGGTAGAAAAAGAGGAAGGAAAATATGGAATGAGCTACTGACAGAGTCTGGGAAACTCATGATTAACTCAGGTAAGATGAAATATCTTACTAGTTACTCATTTACAAATCTTTCATAATGAAGCTCACAACATGGAACATTAGGGGTCTATGAAGTAAAAGGAAACAAAGAAATCTTATCAATAGAATAAAGAAGAAAAACTAGACATAATGTTTATCTAGGAAACAAAATGTTCAATAGATAAAATCATAAAGATACACAGAAAATGGCTCATTAAGTATTAATATCTAGAAGCTAAAGCAGACAATAAGGCAGGTAGGATTCTCACACTCTGGAATCCCCAGAAACTTAGAATCTTGGATGCTTGGATTCTCACACCCTAGAATCCCTAGAAACTTAGAATCCTAGATGTTGAAGCATCCAGGAAC
This sequence comes from Pinus taeda, assembly GCA_000404065.3. Classification (NCBI taxonomy): domain Eukaryota; kingdom Viridiplantae; phylum Streptophyta; class Pinopsida; order Pinales; family Pinaceae; genus Pinus; species Pinus taeda. Next base: position 138,793 of record APFE030436235.1, on the reverse strand, counting down.
TACCTTTCAATGGTGATCCAACCTTTGGGTGATAAGGAAATATATATGATCACAAATGTTTATGGTCCTCAAAAAATTGAAGACAAAATTAGGCTTCTCTCCTCACTAGAGGAGTTGAGAGAGAGACATCTTGTTATGCCCTGGATTCTGGGAGGGGATTTTAATATCATCAAATCTATTATTAAAAAAAGGTGGGACCAAAACACTAGGCAGAGACTCCATTGCCTTCGAGAACTTCCTAAATGACATGGGGATAGTGGAAAATAAATGGTACTTTCACTTGGAACAATAAGAGGGGAGGGAATTCTCAAGTTACCTCTAAACTAGATAGATTTATAATCTCATAGGACCTCCTTCTCACTGGCCCTGACTTGACTGCATCAATCCTTCCTTTTGGAGGCTTAGATCACTAGACTATCCAACTTGACGCTTCTTTTATAGGCACTCTGAGGAATAAAACTTTCAGGTTTGAAAATGTCTGGCTCACTCACCCTGACTTCATCAGTAATATTGGTAAATGGTGGGTGGAATATTTTCCCATTCAAGGCACTAATATGTTCCTTCTACGATAGAGACTGAAACACATCAAACTAAGGCTTAAAGAATGGAACAAAAAGGAGTTTGGTAATATTTTTAAGCAAAAAGAGAGGTTGAATAGAAAGATAAATGCAAGCTAACACTCTTCAACAGGAATAGGAAGACAAATGCCAATAAGAGGAGATCTTCTGGAGGTTTAAATCGAGAGTGCAATGGCTTAAAGAAGGGGACAATATTTTTTTCACAAGTCAACCATGGATCACAGGTCACATAATAGGATTTCAAAACTCAGAGACACTCAAGGGTTAAAGAGCTCAGCACCCACAAAGAAATGGAATGTACTCTGGTACAACATTTCCAAAGCATCGTAGAGGAGCCTCGTGTAGACAAATCACAAGTTATCAACAACTTCACAAAGTACGTTCCAAAGCTTGTAACCGGGGAAGACAATTACAACCTTAACAGGCCAGTGACTGAAGAGGAAGTTACTGAAGTCATTAAAGAAATGCAAAATGGGAAAGTTCTAGGACTGGATGGGTTCAATGTTGAATTCCTCAAAGCATGTTGGGAAACAGTCAAACAAGATATCCTTGAAGTTGTGGAGGACTCGAGAAGATCCAAAACCGTTTTGAGGGTGCTTAATACTTCTTTCATAGCTTTGATTCTAAAGGAGGAAAAATATATGACGCCAGACAGATTTAGACCCATAGCTTTATGCAATGTGGTGTACAATACTATTTCCAAAGTAATTGCGAACAAACTCAAGCCCCTACTTCCAACTCTTGTGTTTGAGGAGTAAACTGGTTATGTGGAAGGAAGGAAAATTCTAAACAACATCATTCAATCTCACGAGGTGGTTCATTATCTTAAGAGAAATAAGCAAGCGAGGATGATCATACAGCTTGACCTAGTGAAATCGTATGACAAGCTCAGCTAGTCATACATTAGGGAAGTACTAATAGCGTACGGATTCGACCATAACTAGATAAGATGGGTAATTTCCCTTGTTACTAAAGCTAATTTTTCAATCCTGCTTAATAGATCTCCATCCATAACCTTTAGGCCCTTGAGAGGCCCCCGACAAGGAGATCTGCTCTCCCCCTTCCTCTTTATTCTCATGATTGAAGGATTAGGCAGAGCGATTAAATCCACAAATATAGAAGGTACAATCTAGGGTCTCAAACTCACCCCGAATGGGGATGCCTAGATTCATCAACAATTTTTGGATGACACTATGCTACAGGGTACACCCACAGTCAAGGAAGCTAAAGCATTCAAAAAAGTACTAAACGACTTTGCTATGGCTACTGGTACAGAGGTAAGCCTCACCAAATAAAAAATTTTCTTTTTTAATACTGACATTTCTATTTAGAGAAACCTCTCTAGAATTCTTGGCTTTCAAAGAGATCAGTTACTATCGAAATATCTAGGAATACCTCTCACTGATAAACCTTTGAGCAAGGAAGTTTGGGATCCAGTGACTAATAGACTGCAGGATAAAATCAAGAAATGGACAAGCAGGTCTTTGAATTTAGCAGGACGACTAGTGCTTACAAAGGCTGTCCTACAAACTATTCCCACCTTCATGTTTTCAGCTCTTCCTGCTCCTAAAGGAGTTTTGTAACTCATCATGAATATTCAAAGAGATTTTATTTGGGGTAAAGGGGAAGAGAAAAAGAAATGGGCTTTGGTAGCTTGGGATAAGCTTTGTAAACCTAAGAACCATGGGGGTCTAGGACCTCATTACCTTGAAAACCTTAGCAAAGTCTTGGGGGAAAAATTTTGGTGGAGATGGCTAAAGGAGTTGGAAACCCCATAGACCAATCTCTAGAAACAGAAGTATGCAAACAATTGGTAAGAAAGGGATCATAGTCAGATGTCTCAGCACATCAAGGGATCCCAATTTTGGAACAGTTCTTGGGAGAATAGAGCCACAATTCAAAAGCACAGTTTCTGGGAGATTAGAGATGGAAACCTCTCAAGGTTTTAGGAGGATAACTGGTAGCAAGAACCTAACTTGTGTAGAGAAGAATTATCCAATATTAATAATGACACTAACAATAAAGGTTTACTCAGGGTAAGTGATTTCTGGGATCAAACAAGATACAAGGATAAATGGAGAACATGGAAGAACCTAGGATACAATGAAGAAACCCCTTTGAAGGCCCAAGCAAAAGATCTTGCAATTATCTTGGAAGAAAGAAAGATTTTAACATCTACATTGTCTAACCAACTAAGATGGGGAAGAAATAATGAAGGCAACTTCAACCTCAAAGAAGCCAAAAGAATTTCCATTGGGCTTGACTTTCCAAACCTTGATTAGATATGGAAGGACCTATGGTAGAACTCGCACTGGATGAAAATTAAACTGTTCATGTGGTTGGTGCATTATAAAAAGATTCTGACTTGGGAAAATATTTGGAAAAGAGGCCTAGTTGGTCCATCTAGATGCCAGTTGTGTGGTCTACAAGAAGAAATGATGGATCACCTACTCAACCTCTACTCATTCACCTCTACCTTGTGGAATTGGGTAACCTTAATCTTCAAGCAAGCTGACAGGGATGCATCCACCATTACTGGCACTTTAAAGAATTGGCAGAAAGATTTCTCATAAAATGAAACAGTCAACAAAGCCTCGACTTTGATTCCAGGTTTTTTGATCTAAGATGTATGGAAAGAATGCAATAACAGGATTTTCAAGAATAGAATTGGCTCAACATAGAGCATCATAGCTCAGATTATAAGACAAATCAAAGAAACTGTAAGTACTTGTCTAAAGAAACCCCCTGAAAACCCTCCTTTAAACTAGGATGCACATATACTTTTCCAATTGGGTCTTCAGTTGTCAATCCCCTAGGGCATAAGCAAGAGCACAAGCTATACAATAGCGGGTAAGGAATTATGGCAACCTCCTCCACATGGTTTTCTGAAATTCAATATAGTTGGAGCCTCTAAAGGAAACCCTGGAGTGGCTGGTTATGGTAGAGTCTTAAGAGATGAGAAGGGATACATACAAATCATCTTTCATATTCATTTGGGGAATGCCACTAATAATATGGCAGAACTCATGGCCTTAGAGCAATGCCTAGAAATCCTGATTAAGTTAGATTTACACAATGCTATTGTAGAAGCTGACTCTAAATTGATAATTAATTAGGTCAAGAAGATATGCAACAATACAACACCAGAAAAAGTGTCAAAACACTAGCAGTTACTGTAGGTCTATCAACATACAATCCCACTTGAGAGCCTTGAGAACAGTCCAATTTCTTCACATATGCAGAACAACCAATAGATTAGCAGATCACTTAGTGAATGAAAGAGTGCTTTGTTCAAGAAGTAATAGAAGATATACTTGGGTATTGACACCCTCAGTGACATTGTGTGAGGAATGTCATAGACAAGTTACCATAGACAGGTAGTATTCTCAGAACATGTAAATTCAACAGTCAGGGACTAATGAAAACAATGGAAAATGGACCAAGCACAAGGGGCAAACAATGGGCTGGTTGGCAGGAAGCTAACCATAGATTGCCTTGAACTCGACCATCCTATGGATTTCGGCGAAAAACCGCACCGGGGTTAAATATTCAAATGGACCCGAAAAACATTAGTGTGGTGATTTATGATACTCATCAAGTTCGAAAAATAAGTTATTGCATGGGGAAGTTACCGACCTGAAACTAGCTCTGGACCGTCAGATCTCCAAGGATGGGATTGCATGGTGTTGGGGGTGAAAATTTGATCGATGGTTATTCCTCAAGCATATCCGAAATTTTTTTAGAGAGGTGGTTTTGTTTCTCATCAAGTCCGTAAGTTAAAGAATCGAGTGGGCAAGTTGATGGCCCAAAATGAGATATTGACTGTTGGATCTCAGAAGGAAGGATCGCATGGGGTTGGGCTGTAAAGAGGATCAAAGGTTAAGGAATGGTGGAAGAAATAGATGTTGACCATCTGATCGATAGAGCAATAGATAGACGATCATTGCATGGTGAAAGAGCACAAAAGATAATGTAGCGAAGAGGTGGTTCCTCAAAACCTTAAGTGGTATTTCGGGAAGAGGAAGGATGGTAAGTGGTATTGAACGGTAGTCGCCCGATTCCACTAACCAAGCGACACGTAGCACTGGAGGAAAAAAAGTCTCTTTTCGGGAAGGTATTCTCCATGTTGTTTGTCGACTCGAAATCACTATCGGTTGTTGGATCCACTTAGTGCAGATCAACTACTGAGGAGTGTTGTGCAGTTTGATTGAGTGGGAAAGTATATTAACCATTGGATCATGGAAACAAATGGAAGGTGGATATCGGTTTAATCGGCGATCGGAGGAAGGTTCAGTGAAGTTGGGATGGAATGCTCTTAAGCGATGCCCCGATAGCAATGGAGCGGACATGATGGAGTTATGAATGCGGGTGAATTATTTTTGAAGTCCAGTAAGGATCAAGGAAAAGGGCGAAAAGGTAAGCTATTGCATGTTTGTGGTTATTTCTATTATAAACGGATTATAATAAAAATATGGCGCGATCATAAGGTGTATGTGATAAGCGAGACTTTTGACATCAAGAGCTTCAGGGTTCATGCATTGGTTATCCAAAATGCCACTCTGAGGATGGTTAGATAGACGAGGCAGTTTATGTGTACTCTCTAGTGGACAAAGTGTTTTCACAACAGTCTTGATGTAGTTTTGATTAGTCAACCCAACTGTCTGCTGAGTTGTTCAGAGAGCTAGTGTTTCTGTTGTACAATATGTATTTTCTCTTGACTAATGGAAGGTTCCACTCTTACTTGATAAAAAAGAAGAAATCATGCAACTTCGAGGAGGTGATTAACAAAATTTATGTGTTATGCATTAAAACAAAAAACTCATAATTTAATTATTGCACCTTTGGTTTTGTGCGACTCTAGGTTGCCTCTTTGCTAAACATTCCTTGAAACCCGAATGGAATCTAGGCTTCACGTTCTAGGACAACTTCTTTTTCACTCCATGAGTTTCTTCTTTCAACCCTTATTTCCCCTCCTACATCAAACTTACTTCCCTCCTTTCAATTCCAGGACAACTCATTCACTATGAGAGATTTTAATGAACATTCTTGCCCCAATCATCTTAGAGGAACCCTGCCAAGACTAGTAATCACATGTGTGTGATCACCAGAGATGCTAGAGATCATTAGGTGGACTCACAACCCACGAAATATATATTATCAGTCGACTTATTGTACCATCATTGACTAATTCATCTTTCACATTAGGCTACCCTCCTTTGCGTGCTCTAGCATGGTGGATTGGCCTTCACTGGCTTAATTTCCCATGGGAAAGGTGTTTTCTGAATCCAATTTGCTAGCCTTCCTGCATACACCTGATCATGGATTGGTATATCTTTGAGGAAGCTACGCTCAGTACCATCTCATTCCAAGAAGGTACAACCTGTAATACCCAAGGTCGCCAAACTCAAATCCCATCGCGTAAAGGCTATAGTCGTTATTTAAAATGATATTTACACCCTCAAATATGTGTTTCCTATGTCCATAACGCAAAGGTACAATATATTTATCCAAACAACTAAATAACCATTATCCAACACCTATGTCCCTTTTAGAAACATTTCCAACTCAGTGGATAAAGTGAGCAGATTGAGTGATACTGAAAAAAACATCAGTTTTACAGATCCAATCTTCAGTGGAAGGGAAAAAATATAGCTACAAGTGTTGTCAAAGGGATAAACCTTGTCTAACCGGTTTCGTTTAAGGAAACTCGAACCTCTCCTGACCAGTGGCTAAAGCAAATGATTGAAACTGCGAATCGAAAAGAAACTCAGCAGTCCTCAATAAGATTTTCTATGCTATTGCAATTGGAAAGGTGTTTTTGCTTTAAATCTACCCATAAAATATGCTTCTAAGCTGTCATAGTGAGGCATTCTTTAAAGCTCAAAGGCTCGAAATTTCGTTCCAAACTCATGAGTTGTATAAGAAAGAATCCAATTCTACGGTAATTGAGAAAGCGTCCCTCATGATTTATCCTTATTCCTTCGATGGTCAAACCAAGTGATTTAATCAACGCCCACAATGCAAGAGGCAAGTGAAGGGAGGATCTTACGAGGGCACTGCCTTTGTTTAATACGAAAGCTTGTAATGGGTTTCACAGCCAAGCTGCTATGGTGGTTTTAGACGACTATGTAAAACACGTTACCCAATGGAACTACTTAAGTTAAACAGTGCTAGGTAAGGTACCTACCTTGGGAAGGTTCAATGTTCACTACATTTATTGATATGCACAAATAACTATACTAACTTCCACCGATAGATAAAACATGAATGTACGTTGACACTTATGTTGCATGCATTTTATTAGAAGTTGTGTAGTTCACAGGGAACCAAGCTATAAAGGTTTCACAATTCAGCTAACCACTATGCGCAAGGTATTGACTCTTTTTCACAATAACCCTTGCATCCAATGGTACTCCCTGAGGTGTTGCTCTTCATTTTATTTTATGGACTTCGTCTTGCAGGTGCATGTAGGTTCAAAGTTATTTAAACACCTTGACCATTACGAGAGTCATACACATGTTTCTAACCAAGCGATGTGATTTCCATTACCACATGAGGGATCCATTGTGGTTCCCCTATTCCATCAACCACCTAATTCGTTTTGTTTTCACATTTAGCATTTGTCTTACTCTTTATTTATAAGGTGTATTTATCAAAGAAAACAAAACACCATATAATCATTCTAGTGCTAGCTTAGATTTTAGGTTTGTCAATAATGAATTATTGTGAGTGATACTATCTTACATTGAAGACATTGACTATGATCTGAGAGAATTCATTCTTAAACTTTACAACGATGACTTAACCTTGCATACATTGATAAATATGACCTTTTCATTGTTAGTCAAACCTTTTATCAGTACCTTTGTGTTGGTCTTTCAATGCCTTTGTATGATCTTTAAACATAGTGTATCATAGTATCACCATCATTGCAATGTTTTAATCTATATTCCTTCATATATCATGATACAATATTTTCCATGATATATATATATATATATATATATATATATATATATATATATATATATATATATATATTATATATATCTATATGTATATATATATCACTTCATACATACTTTACCAACTACAAAATCATTATAAGAATAAAATTTTCATCAGAATATTCCTTGAAAACTCAATATAGGCATGTACATATTTTACACTTCTCCTTCACTACCTAATGATCTGACGGGCTACTTTTGTTTTTAATTGATTCCTTTATGCCAATTGGAATCACAATTAGTTACATGCTTGACAAGCAAAATACGAGATTTCACTCCTAAAAAATCCACGATTTTAAATGCCTTAGTTCAAAATTACCATTGATTGCAAGTAATCAATATAATATTGTAACATAACATATATATGATATTATATATGCTTTTGCTTCAACATCCTCGTTTTAAGATTGAATTTCAATCATTTATGGATTCTGGAATTTAGAAATTTTATAATCAGTGAAATCTCTTATTTATTTAGGACCTATTTTAGGACCTACATCACACTCATATCTGATAGAAGTGGGTTGGCCCTTAGGCTGCAATATTGAACTTATAGCTCTAATATCATTTGTCACATACCCACTTGGCACAATACTACCAACTACCTACTATGCTCCATTGGATCCACGACGTGGAATTTTAGGTTCAATGAATAGACTTTATTACTACATTCCAAATCAACTCTTATGCATGCATTACAACTCGGAGGAACAAATCAATCATGGGCATTCCACATCATAAGATTATGCACAAAGATTTAATTCCTTTGCTAACTCAACACCAACATTATGGAAATGTTATCTTAAATATATTGTACCTAGCATTTCCCTATATCATGATCATATTCTGACTGTCATAGTCGAAATTACTAACACATATCTTATGCAATACAAAAATTTTTGAATAAATAGTTAAGACAACCCTTAGTGGATGCAATTCATGGTGTAAAAGGCCTAGCAAGAATAACTTGAATCACCATATATTCAATGGCAACCTTAAAAACTTAATTATTCATCATACATAGTTGTCTCATGCATCATTATTCAATCATCCTCCTACACAAAGATCACACATGCAGCTATACACATATGTTGAGACAATTTGACAATATGCAAGGTAAGGAGAAACATAGAGTACATCCCATGCAATGGAATCCGGAAAGAGAAATTGAAATAATGTCACTTGGAAAATCGAGCACCTCCACCCAACCTAGAACTAACTTCCTTCAATTCACCAGGGGGCCAAGAGTTCTTTCCATGGATAAACTACCTCTCTTGATCCCTTCAATGAATATTTAATACCCTCTTTCATGATATGGTTTCCTTTAGTGGCATCCCGCGTTTAGGTGGATATTTTTATCCATTTTCCTAGGCTTTTCATTGAAAAGCTTGTGTTTCTCTCCCACAAGGCTTTTCCCATAAAAGCTTTCATTTCTATCCTACAAGGCTTTTATGTTTATCTTGCTCACCTTTCTCTCCTGTGAGGCTTGTCCCATACAATCTTTCCTTTCTCTCCTCCAAGGCTTTTATGTTAAACTTAACACCTTTTTCCAGCTAAGAAATCTAATGGATATTTATCTCCCAATCCATTAAGCTTATATAAAATTTTATCTAGAAGTCTCATGAAAGAATTATCCATTATATTCACCAATGGAATTTTATTTGGAAAGAATCTCATCTATTGGTGTCTCATTTTCCAAGTGATTAATGTATCTTTATTTATTTAATAGTAAATTATTTACTTTCATTATCACACCTTGGACCTATCCTTTCTTATCTTAGGTTAACAAAGTGTTACATACAATGGAGGGGTGTTACACCCTTGATGTTAACATATATATTTGGAATATAGAAACAAAAGATATTTCCTGAGATTCTATTCATCAAAAATTTGTTCCAAAGTCTTGTACCTTATGCATGTCCCAATATATACAATACATGCACATTTCCATGCAATTCTGAAAAATTTAGAATGTTGAGAATATTAGTGACATTGATAATTCACAACAAATGCTCCAAGGATCAGAAAGAGATAACTGCAAGCTAACCTTAGGTGTACCTTGTCAATATCTTGTTAGACAAGAATCTATGCTTACTAGATGTTCTACTCAATTAAATAGTTTTTCAATTGACAAAAATAAAATAAAATAAAATAATACTGTAGTAGTATCAAAGGATTCCACATCATCAAATGAGGACAATAATCCTTCTTCAATGGATACACAAAATAGAAAATCAGTCTTTACTTCTTTTTCCAATGCCTAGAGTAAGTCGTACACTCATTAACATTAATTGAAATATGCAATACTAACACAAGGTGCTATAATACAAGAACCACACAATAACATGTAAAGTCAAATAAAGAAATTGAGGCATATTTGCAATCAATCCAAGACACGCCTACATATGAATGTTGCATTTGTCATAGATTGTCCTTTGGAAATGACATACACTCTATTAACAAAGACATATTATCTACTATTTTCTATTTCATGTCTGCTTCAGACTTCAAAACCATTAACCTCAATGAACAAATATGCAAATATTGTAGCAATGCAATACTCAATGAAAAATGCCCTACATTTGTATTTGTATTCGACGAAATGAAAAATTGATGTTTGTTTCACAATTGAAATATTTGGAAGAGAGGTTAGTGGCACAAAAGATGGATTTTTCACTAATAAGAAAACTTGGCTACAAAATATCACAAATTGGATTAACAGGAACAACCATAAATTTTCCTTCCAATCTATAAAGAATTCAGAGTGAATTTCCTATAGATATTTATGAAAATATGACAGTGGGAATTATGCTAAAAATAAAATTGGAATATAAGAATGCTCATTTGTGTGGAAATATTCGACCCAAGAAAGCTATGAGTGCATTACATGACTTGTGCAACACATCTCTATACAAGAGTAAGCAAATAATAATCCAATATGAATTGAAAAAACATTTTGATCACAGTAGGTAAGATCATTAGAACAATAGTCCAAAAATAAAGGAACTAGACTCACCAAATGCAGATAACGATCCAGAGCAAGAAAATGAAACACTTGTACATGGTTATCCATAGGCCCACCTTATCTATGATCTTGATACAAGAATAATACAGATCCCACCTTCTAAAGGGTTTCATCCCTTGAGCATTTTTCAAGACGAATTCTTTGAAGAACGGAACTTTCTGACATTGTTCTTTGGATCAAGTTGCCCTAATGATGTTATCGATCGCTTTTCATATAAAAAAGTGTACAATGGGAGTTGTTGCACATGTATGGTGATTTTTCAACACATATTACAAATATATTGTTTAAAGCAATTTGTATTTTGGTAAACGAGGTTTCTAACTGAGCTTGGATTTCTATTCAAAAAGGAGAGCCAAAAGGACAAAAACTAGTTGCTTTAGACATTGAAAATAAAAGTAATCTTTAGTAATTATTAAAGTCACCAATTGCATATCAATTTTTAAGAAGCATTCACACATCACATGACTATTTTGAACATTTACGAAAATATATATTTGCAATGATACGACAGCTTGGTCCATCGACTTACAAATATCACATGAACATCCATAAAATGGAATAATAAGCATCCATAAACTAAAATAATGTTCATTTACATCCATAAACTTTCCATGTATTAAAATATGCAAAGTTTGCATTTCATGTAAATGTGCCTTATGAAATTGGCCTAAAATATACAAACTATCCACTCTAAGTACCACCAAAACTCCTATGTGAGTTTCATTGCACAAAGTAAGTGTCCATAAGTTGGAACTTCAATATAACACATTCAAATTCAAACTAATTAGATCATTATTTGTACAAAATAAACAATATGGAAATAAATGATTTTGAACCACATTTTTAATTACATATATGAATCTACTAACCTTAGTCGAGTCCAAATGCAAGTTAGATAGGATTGGGGTTTGATGAATCTAGGTTTGGTGCTCCCCTTCTTATGGCTCAATGATTGGGGCCTGCATTGATGGAACCACATCATTGGTGCCTCTATACCTAGCATCCCGCTCATGTGTCCATATAATTGTGACATCAACAACACTCTGTGTATGGGCCTGTGTACACAATGGCAAGGACAAATTATAATTAGTCTATGAATTAAGTAGCATATATGTGTAACTTTAAAAAATAAAATTTTGAAATCTTAGGAACAAATTTGTTTACCTCAACTACTGGTCCATGTGGTTTTACATACTAACTCTCCTCCACATGTGTGTTGTGAGGTGGAGATGGAGGTGGAGGATAATCCATGGAAACATGTTGTGATGGAGGATGGCCTCATTGATCAATTTCCCCCTCGAATCACCTCATAATATCAACCATGTAGTTGGGCTATGTCTACATGTGATCATGAACTTATTAATATAAATTCAATCTAATATGAACTAAAAATTAGTATCAATAATTATGCATAATTCAACAATAAGAGTAAAAAGTTTCATATATGTGTGTACCTAGTTGGTGTCACACAGTTCATGCACCCTCCAGGTGTCATGGATTGCATCATGATATAAACATGCGTATGTCAAAAGATGGTTAGCGGTTAAACTCACAAGAAATGAATCATCATATAAAGGAACTAGTAGGTCACGAGGAAATGGTGGTGTTCTCCTAATCTCTCCATGCAATGTAGCACACGCACTAACTAATAACGTTTGCATGTTATCTGCAATGGTCTCCTTGGTCTCATCACCAATTAGCGACGACTCCTATAGCTCTGTCAGAAATACCACAATTTGAGATGGTAGTGGAAAGGATATCGGAGGTGGTGGTACATGCCTAAGATCCCTACAAGCCCCCTCGCGATAATATGTATGTCCCAAGCCAAGTACATAATAATGAGATCTAGTATCAGTTTAATCTAAGCTCATATGTAACAAGAACTCTACATATATGCTTAGTAAAATAAACGGTGACCTGGTCATGGTGGGGGAACTAGCCCCAAGCTCTAGTGGATTGATTATACAAAAAATTGGTTGCATTAACATTCTTAAATTATTTAAGTGGAATTAGACCTTTGTGTCTAGTAGGGGGATCTGAAGGGATGTCAAACAACTCCCCAACAACATCAATATTCTTGATGGCCTCTTTCACCACCTCCCAAGTATGTTGGCCTCCAAGCTCATGCCTCCTAATCCTTTGTATGGACTGTAGGAGGTGGATTTGTGGGCCCAACCTCCAATATGTCTCAATCAACCTATTGATGTTATATAACATCAAAGACAAACTACTCCTAGTAGGTGAACTGGTAAGGATTTTATCCAACTCTCATGTGTTCCACGTATGTTGGATCATAACATCCTCCAATGAGATATAAGTTGTAGCATCGTCCCACAGAGGGATTAATGCTGCACTATGATCCTCAAATTTTCCCTGTTGAAGATCTGCAAATCATAAACATAATTAACATATATATTCAACAAACTAGAATCATAATAACATATACACTAAATTCAAACACATCAATTGAAGACAATTTAAAAAATTAAAGACAATGTCGAGACATAATTACATAAAGTTTAAAGAAGGTTTAAAAATTCATGAGGTGTACCTAAAATAGGTGAACAAGGTCCACTAGACGTAGCATGGTCATTAATAGAGGCAGAAACACTTCCTCTGACAATCCAACAGACGTTGTAGGTAATATCTATGAGTGGAATGCGCACTCTGGGTGGGATACATGATCTATCACAAGCCCGACCATGTATAACAGATCCCCTCGCACTCTGACAACCTGTAGTTGGGACGTAAATATGGGATGCCTTCACATATTACATATAATACATATAAATAATCCAAGAAAAAAATGTTGACTAAACTATTACACATAGTACATATAAATTAATCCAAGAAAAAATATTGACTTAGAAAGTGTTGAAAAAAAACCATTTCTAAACTCAACTAGAATAATCTAGCCTGAATTCCTAAAATTTAGAGTCCATTTTTTGATAATTTATAAACTAAAGTATCGAGTTCCATGTAAACACAATCGAACGAAGTGATCAAATCTACCTTCACACTTTTTCCCATTTCTAATTAATGCATTTTATTCATAGGGCATAAATATGTAAATATATATGTAAAAATTAAAATAAACTTATTTGCAAAATTAATAAAATTTCATGTCAACAAAATAATCCAATAGACTTTAAGTTCTTATATTGTTTGATTTTGACACATGACATGTAATAGGTGCAAGAACTTAAAGACAATATTTCTTGTATGACACACTACATAGTGAAACAATATAGTCAAAATTAGAAAAGAATCAAAATGCTTTTATTCAGTCCAAATTCACTTTCATGATGGATTTAATGTATCTATCAATAATACATTGTTGAAACATCAACTTATGTATATGTGTTTTAAATGATGTATACATTATATGTTTTAAATAGTTATGTACTTTATACTTATATAGTTATATTATGAATTATAGTTATGGTTATGTTGTAACATGCTCTCTCTCTCTCTCTCTATATATATATGTGTGTGTGTGTGTGTGTTAAATGTTAAATAACTTTATTTTAGGTTAAATAGTTACACAACTAAGTTATGTTATATTTTATAAATATAACTATAATATATAGCTATACGATGTTATTGTTAAATATAATTATGGTATAGTTATGGTTATATGATGATGATGATGATGATAGTTAATGTCCACTGAGACCAAACTTTGGTCTATCGGACCTAAAGAAACGAATTATTTAGTTTGATTTGAGATTTTATTCCTATGCTCAAAAAGCTTGGAGAGAAGCCTCCTGAGCTCACTATAATTTTGACAACATAAAATGATAGGAAGATCAGTATTGCAACAAATATTTTGAAATTGAGATCTAATGTGGTTGTACACAGGGAAATCTAAGAGGAAGTGATTTTCATCCTTGATGTTTGTATTCTCACAAAGATGGAAAAACCTTTCCATCCATGGTGTTTTAGGAATTGCATAATGACCTGTTTCACCATGGAGCTCATGAGAGTTCATTCTAATCTTGGCTATATTAATTTTCTTCTTTGAGCTAGTTAAATCAGAGAGATACTTTTAATCTTCTCGAGTGGGGTTGATGACCTCCTTATAATATGGTAATTTTCTTTTAGCTACTAAATATTTCTCACACCACATTTTTTCTTTGCTTAGAAGTAAAAATATTTTTAATGTTTTTAATGTTTTGCAATGCAGCATTCTTGTTGATCTCCCAATGATTTAACTAGGCCTTGGTGTCTTTGTACCAACCTCGTTTGAGCCTTAGGTGGTTTTGGATGAAATTTAAAGCTAGCTTAGGAAGTCTATGGTCTCCTATGTTATTGAGTTTGTACTTTTATAATAGAAGCCTAGTCATAACTAGGCTCTCGATAGGGGAAAGACCCATTTCTATAAGGAGAATAGGATAGGGTTTGTTGCTTTTAATTTTGAGGTTATATGTTATAAAACACTTTTGGATTTTCTCAATCTTTCTCCAGGATTCTATAGAGATGATACAACCACAAACCTCACATCCATATAAGATAACCGGAGTGACTAAAGTTTCAAAGAGGAACTTCTTTCTATCCCACATTACGTGGTTTGTCATTTTAGAATTATTTTGAAGACCAAAACAAGCTTTCCATCCCCCGTTAATCCTTTTCTCAATGCTATAGTTCCAGTTGAGCTTGTGATGAATATCAATTCCTAGGTACTTGTAGGAAGACACTTCCTACAAGTTACTATTGTCATACATAAAATTAGCGTAAGTGTCCTTGTTGGATTTGATAATCATAACTTTTGTTTTGTCAGTGTTAACAATCATACCCATGGTAGAGTAGAAATCTTTAAAATGTATAAGTTGCTTATCAAGATCAGATGGGAACCTTGCGAGAAGAACAATATGGTGAGCATAGAGAAGAAGGATGATGACTATCCCAGCGAAGGTCGTGCTAGCATATTCTGCTTCCTCTAAACAACCTTCTAGCTTGTCGATGTAAATGCAAAATAGGGTAGGGGAGAGGGGGCAACATTGTTTAAATCCGATATTACACTTAATATCTTTCGACCACCCCTCATTGCTCTTTAACTTGGAAATTACATTCTCGTATCACCTTATAGCGGAAGCTCTCAACTCAAAAGGAACCTTTAGCTCTTCTAATATGTTTCAAAGGTTGTTTCTAGGAACCGTATTGAAAGCCTTTCTAAAGTCCCCAAAGAAACTAAAGAGATTGGATTTATCATTGTGGCATTCCTCCACAATGATCCTAAGTGTAATGAGGTGGTATGTTGTTGAGTGCTGCTTTCTAAAACCCACTTGGTCTTTAGCTCGCTTATCTCCACTTTCAAGCCATATGCTCAACTTCCTTTCCAAAATAATACCACATAACTTGGCTAGGAGAGGGCTGATCATAATTGTCTGATAACTAGAGGGGTTATTTGTATCCTCACTTTCAAAAATAGGGAAAATGAGTCTTTGAGTCCATGGTTTAGGGAACCCTTGCTTGACCGCTTGATTGAAAAGCTTGTGAATGTGGGGGATGAGGATAGGATCTCCAATTTCTAATATTTCTACTTGGTAACCTTCAATGTCCTTAGCTTTCCCATTAGCCAAGCAGTTAACCCCAAAATCAATGTCTTCTAATGAGAAAAATTATTTCGTTGTGAGCAGGGTTTCAAAGTTTTCCATGACATTTGGAGATTCATAAAGCTTTTTAAGATAGGAATTTGAGTCGTGTAAAGCAATTTTATTATTATCTTTAGTTTTCCTAGTTAGAATCTACCTCTAGAATTTCATAGGAGCTACCTTAGAGAGGTGTAAGAGATAATATACTGCATTTTTTTCCTTTCTAGTTAGGGCTTTGTATATTTTTATCTTGCCAACTTTAGGAGATTCATCAAAAACTTCCTTAATTGCTCTCGTCGCACTTTTACAATCTTTTTCATACCATGGGTTGGTTTTGCTATTTCTTTTATTACTTGAAACTTCAATTGAGAACATGTTAATAAAATATGAGAGGGTTGTAGTAAAATTATGATAGAGATCTTCTATGTTGTATATACTAGATAAAGGAAGAAAATTAGTTTTTAATTCATTTAGAAAGAGATCTTTTTTATTTCTATGAAAGATTAACTTCTTTTGGCTATAAGGATTATCTTCTACGGGATTTCTATGCATGACAAAATTGAGAGTTATAAGTAAAGGCCTATGGTCAGAGTTAGGTTCATGGTAATTTAAGATGTTAAAATTTCTTATTTCGTTGTAAAGAGGGAGATCAGAGATAACATAGTCTACCAAGCTACTACCAAGCTCATGGATGCAGGTCATCTGGTTAGAATTGGGCCACTTCTTTAGACCGTTGGAAATTATGTTATAGTTATATATAATTAAATGTTATATAACTAATTTAAATATGTTGTTTATATAGTGACATGTCTTATATATATAATAATTAAATTAAGTAATATTATTTATTTTTTAGATTTTAACTTTTAAGATTAATATTTGTTTTTTAAATAACCATACTATATTTCTTATTTATATTTTTAAATAAATATTTGAATTAGAAATAATAAAATAAAATAAAATTTCTTATTTGATAAATAGAAGTTTATGATGAGTAACAATATTTATCATGTCAATCTTAAACTCTTAATTTACTTATTTATTGGTTATAGTTTGGTTGTTTTATGTTTTGGAGTTTTTTGGGGTATATTTTTGGTCAAATTTGTTAGAAATTTAAAATAAAAGAAAATAAAAAACTTTGAATTTTATTTTCACAAAATTCCTAATGAAAAACTTTAAAACCTAAAATGATTAGAAAATAATATTTTTACCATTCAAAATGAGGAAGTATGAATAATAAACCAAACATGCTACAATTGCAAGTAAGAACAACTTTAAAACCTAAATTATAATTTTCTTTTGTGGTTTCAAATAATTTTCTAGATTATTTTTTGTGGTTTTCTAGGTTAGTTTTATGGTTTTTTAAGTTGTTTTGAATGTTTTTTTTTGTGGTTTTGGAAATTATTTTGAATGATTTTTTTTGTGGTTTTCATACTTTGTATGATTTCTTTTGGTAAAAAAAACTAAATAAAAAAGATAAATAAAAAATACAAAAAAAAATAGAATTCCTACCTTTGTTCGAGCATTTGGGACTTTAGCAAGCTTGTTAAGAAGGTTGGTTGAGCATTTGATCGATTGCATTCCAATACTCTTGGCTTAGCCGTTAAGTATCTCACCATCTGATTTTAATCGAAAATAATGCCTCACCATCTGATTTTAGTAGAAAATGATTTTAGTAGTTTGATTTTAGTAGAAAATAATGGCTTGGTTGAGCCTTAATGTTGAATAGAGGGTTTGGTTTTAATCTTCAATAGAGCTATTTTTTTAGCGTTCAAGCAACTCAATGGAGACCTTAAAAATGATTTGATCAAGTGTTTAAATTTCTCCATCAAGTCTTTTTTTTCCACCTAAATACATTTCTCTTGCTAAAAATTGTAACCAGCTACATCCTATCACCCAAAAAAATCCTAATAAACTAATGGAAGAAACCTCATGCTTACAATTTCATTTGCATTTTACATAAAATGCATAGAATTTGTGTACTTTTCAGTGGCTTCCAATGCCTTTTCTGCAAGAATCCTAAAACCAATTTCATTTGGGGTGGTGGATGCTCCTACATTATCGTGCACTATAATATAATTGTTACTTTTGTTTGAGGGTAGTTTTGTAACTATGTCATGGTTTGTTTTCACCATAGTTACCAAGTTACGCCATACTGACAATTTTTTTTGGAAATTCGCTGATTCGATTCAATTCAACGAATAATTCGTCAGTTTCCAATTCGATACAGTTAGCGTTGCATGATTTTGGTCAAATCTTTCTATCGGCTTGTGGCGAGGGTCCAATGTGATGCTCCCGCTGAGGAATAGTGTGGCTGTAGAACAATAAAATTTAACCTTGGCATGGTGTCCAGCGCAACTCCGCCACCAAATTTTCCCCTTGTTGATTTATTTTGGATGTGTTTGCCTTTCGTTCATGGGTGGGAAGGATGTAACCATGGATAGGAATGCTCAAAAATCGCTGTGGAATAAAATCACAGAGTAAGTAAATTGTTTTTCAATTACCTTTTATAAAAATAACAAATAACGCACGAGAATTGAAATTTTATAAAAATAACGTAGAAAATT
>APFE030436235.1:86953-113717 GCA_000404065.3 Pinus taeda | reverse complement strand
AAAATTTAGTTTAAAATGGATAAGTTCTATAGAAAAATAGGAAAAAAGGATACATTCAATATTAAAAAAAATAATAAAAATATAAAATGGAAACCTTAGTTTCATTTGCAAATCCATAACTCATATATAGAAAAATGACAACTTCTGTATTACAAAAAATTATAAAATGAGAATACCTAAAATAAGTTTGTACTCGCAAATAAAAGAAATAGAAAAAACATTAACTTCTATATTACAAAAAAAAATATAAAATGGCAAATTTGAGTTTAAAATGGATAACTCTTATGGAAAAATAGGAAAAGAATAAATCCAATATTAAAAAAATTATATAAAAAATATAAAATGAAAAATCTTAGTTGTAAATCCATAACTCCTATACAAAAGTATAGAAAAATGGCAACTTCTATATTACAAAAAAATATAAAATAAGAAATTGCAGTTACCTAAAGATAAGTGTGCACTTGTGAATAAAATAATATGTAAATTTATTATGTTATTTTTATGTTGAAGTACAATAGAAAATAGTAAAGGTAATGAAACATACCCCAGTAACCTCACATGTATAAGCAGGGAGTTAGCGTTTTTTATACAAATTATCCACAAGTAATTATCCAAATCACAACTCCACATTCCTCAATAACCATCAGATATAATGTTCATTAGTACATAAACTAACTATAATAGAGGACAGTAAGATACATAACCATTAACAACCACTGTTGTAGTGTAATAACATAAACTGTCTCATGAACCTTGCATCCATTTCATGATTTCCTTAACCATATTAATTAATCACTTACTTGAACATTATGATTATCACATCAAAAAAAGAATCATCATCATCAGGGATTCAACATCATCAAACTGACACAATAACCAATCACACCATTGAACACTGTTATACCCTGGAAACCCTGTAGGGTGAAAACCAACAAACATTTAATCTTATTATTAAACGCTTGTAAGGTTTTTCACCCCTCATTGAATGGCTTATAAGGGATTCCATCCCTTATCCATTGCTATAAATTATTATAATGAAATATCATCAAAATGTCTCATAACTAGCTAAGCTATTACATTTTCCATGAAAATCTTTATCTACATATCGCCACATGCAACATCCTTGTGGCATGATTGTTCCAGCAATGTGTGCTTGCGTAACTTGTACTCATCTGCATGGACCATTAATCCCTTTCCTACCACAACATTAAATATAATATATGCCTTGTGTAAGTAATCCAACTTTTCCTACCCATGTTTTCATTATCAACATTGATATCATGATTACATTTATAAATAATCATACTAACTAATATCTCCCTTCGCATAAGCACATATTCTTAGAGGACAAAACACTGGGGCATACCTTTGAAGGTACTAACTACAACATTGGTTATAATCTTTTACATGAAAAATTACATAAACTTTATCAAAAGATATAGTCCTTTAGCTATTACTTTTGATACATGCAAATATATAAAGCAATCTCACACAATCTGTTGTCTTTTCCCGCATGCGAATATATATCCTTTCTAATGAAAGCTAACACAAATGTCGTGTGCATACACATCTCATTCAACAAGAAACTAACATAATAGTTATGTTAGTGTAAAAGTAATGGCATAACATTTTCCTAAAGAAATATTGCTCTATAGTTCTTCTATCCATACCAAGAACATATCTCTATAACACAATGACTATTCTTTGTGCATCCAATAGCTTATCATAATAGCCCTTCTTTAATGTATTCCCTTCTCTAGAATTCTACCATCATTTCATGTAAACATTTATATACTTCCTTCTTAAAAAGGAAGTCATTATAACCTCATTTCTCTATCTCCCTTTATGTAGGTTTCTCATGCTTCCCTTTCAAGAAATTATTATTGTTACCCATCTTTATGCATAAAAATCAAGAATAATAACAAAGTTAACTTAACCTTTTATGCACCAAAAACAAGAAACCGACACAAGTCATCTAGCAAGACAATCCTTTCAAGACATTATTATTCTCAAGAAAGTTAACATAATCACTTTCTATATGTGCATATAAAATCATATTTCCAATGTCACAAAGGCTTCCCTTTGTGTATGCAACATGTGTTTTTTTTTTCTAACACAATTACTTTTACTTCATTGCACATACTCTTTTCTTAAAATAAGTATGGATTCTAGCTCTTGTATGAACACTATTCATATGTGTCTATTAAGGAAAAGAACCTCTATTTTTGTTTTCAAGAGATTTCTCATAAAAGCCATCATTTTCATACATGAAGTATGCACACTTCTCTAAAAAGAAAACTATAGAAATGAATATCGATGTGCTTAGAAGCACATAATTAGCTATTTCTATCATGCATGTAATGCATAATTATTTCACAAGAAACTTAGAAATTAGCTAGTATCACATTGCAATTAGCATATATCCCTTTTCAAGAAACTTTTATTAAATAGAAATACATATTTTAATTCAAGAAAACTTGGCCACTTTTCACACTATGTCCTTAGAATGTTTATATGCCTCACCATCTTCTCTCAGGAAGACATTTTGGCTATTTAGCAAGGATTTTATTCCAAGAAAATGACAAGTCACCCAGCATTTCACACACAAGGCTCACACGTAGTCTTTCTAAGAGGACTACATTTTTTCTTTATATGAAAAACTACATATTTTCTTAGCTTTTAAGTCTACTCATTTTTCACATTCTTCTTTGCATATATATATATATATATATAAGACTGATCTATTAACAAAAACGGAAGTAAAATTACAACTTGACTGAAGTCAAAAACACCGCCCTGAAAGAAAGGCAGAGAATACCAGTTACGCATATAGGGAGACTGCACCATGACAGGGATCTCAGTCTTGAACCTCTTATCAGAACCCATGCAGGGGAACAAGTGATTACCTTCTTAATATTGTAGAGTTCACAAAAATTCACAAAAAATTGCAAATTGAACAAAAAATTGTAGGAATGAACCCACATAGCAGTTTGAGAAACTTGCCCGATAGTATGGGCCGCAGAACATGAAATCAAGGCAACAGAGAATGAGCTAATCATATGGAGGCTCTTCCACTGTTCTGCACCACCCGGTGTGAGGCAGATCCCTTGCAAGAGAAGCTTCAGTATCAAAAGGACCCAGATCCACCGGTGCCATCACAACATCAGGAGCACTGTGAGCATGTGCCTCCGGAACCAACAAAGATGCGCTTTAAATCCCCCTCTGGAGAGACAGATTATGAGCAGAGATAGAGCCAAGGCCCTCTGGATGAGAGCTAGACTCCCCCACCTAGGATTCCTCATGGAAGATCACCGAAATGTGAGCTGTAATTCTTGGGCAATTTAGAGAGCTGTTGAAAGTGAAAATCACAGAGCCAAATGAGGAAGAAGATGAGGTGTCTGGAGGATGGGGCTCAGGGTAATGGTTGGGTAGATGAAGACGCCCTCTCCCATTGTGAGTGTGAGGGTAATGGCCAACTGGGAATTCAGTGGAGAGGGAGGGAGAATCGGAGGACGGGCTGGAGGGCACATGCCAAGGAATGCCCCTACAACACCGCATTCTATGACGTAGACGGGGCATAGGAGGGACAACAACAAAAAAATGAAAACAAGGCTAAACATCAGCAATGGCAGGGCCAGGGAAACGCAGATAGTCATCAAAATGAAGGCCAGAGGCCCGAAAGAGAAACCAGAGGATTGATGGAGGTGGCTTCTCAGAAATACCAAAGCATTGCTCCAGATTGTTCTCCCCTTCCAAGCCATGAGAGCCAACACCATACAGACCATAACCATAGTAGAGAACAGAGGAAGGGTAATAATGCAAGTGAATCAACGCAAGTGGCTCCACATTAATCCCATTGGTAAGCCTAAATTTATTGTCCTCCATCATGCATCGAGAAGCACCCACCATAACTATGGCATTAAAGAAAGCTAAGGTCTGTGGCAAGCCGAAGTGTGCAGAGGCGTTAAATTGATCAAAGGACAAGATGGGAGGATCAGAGCCACTTGAGGTGAAGAAAATGGGCCCTGCGTTCCTCAAATGTCGAGGTCCTTCATACATAAGGCGATTATCTGTGCGGTACTGGGTGGGTAGGTGTCATCCCACCTCACCCCACCCCTATCCCATCTCATTAATATCTTGGCTATAAACCCGCATCTGGGGACACATCCTTCTTTGCATATTATTATGCATATATTATCTATATTTGGTAAGAAATCCTTAAAAAGATACCCAAATAAAACAAACATATATTTTTCTTCAAGAAAGCGAGCCAGTTACTTATCTTTTCATAGCAGCCTCATTGTCCCCATCACCTCCATTCCGTGTTTGTACAAAGAAATCACATCCATGGTGAGGTGGATTCGAGTCCTGGCTGTGGAAGGAGAGGTGATAATGACGACGCGCTTGGCCAACATCAACAATTTTGTTGCTGCCAGTCACATGCATGTTGGACTTGGTTGTTGTGGTTACGGAATTTTGTGCCATGCACTCATACTTATGTCGTAGTAGGGACAACAACAATGGCACTTGCAATGCTAGTCTCACTCCCATCAAAATTAGCACTCGTAGAGCTAGTCCCACACCAAAATTTCAAACTCGCGCCCATGTCCCCAGATAGGGCTCTTAACAATTGCAGCAAGAAGCTATTCATTTCAAAGAAACAAGAAGAAAGCAATCAATAAAATGAGGCATATGACTGTGGTGCTAAGGTGGAGGAAGGCAGAGAAGAATTCGTGTGGCAGAGGAGAATTCTAATGGGCAAGCGGTGCCAGCCACTAAATTTCTTCATGTCGTATACGACCGCCAGGGAAACAGGCTTTCCCCCATTCAATTACAAAAGAATCTTTATTACTAAAACCTCCATTCCCTTGTTTCTCATCCTCAATCTGTGCTTATTGACCTCATCGGTGCCTGCACGCTTATCATTTCCGCTTACCTTTCAATGCGCCAACACAAACTCAATGCCTGATCTTTGAAATGCATGCTTAGGCATCCAAAGTTACCAGATGACAACAAATACAACTAGCATAATTCTTTCTTGTTGCGACCTTTCCCTAAACTTCGCAGACATTCATGAGGTGTAGCATATACCCAGGAGCATAGTTATACATTTATTGAAGGGTGCGGTAGTTGGAGGAATAAGTTGTTAGAGGATTCCCTCCATTAATTGAGTTTTTACACATATCAAGAATCAGTTTTGTAACTGATATGTAACTCTTAAAATTACTATATGTAACTGATTGATTTTACCTTGAGTTATTAGGGTAGGGATATTACATACTCCCCCCCTTAACAAGAACACCGTCCTCGGTGTTCATCTCTTGTTGGAACTTTAGATTGTACTCATGGTATAACCATCTAAACCACACATAAAGTGATCCTTCCTTTTTAAAATCAAATATTTCATTCCAAGAAATGACAAGAAACAAAAATTGTAATGTCATAACATAAGAAAAATCAATAGTCATAAGCATTTATAACTGCAAAATATGCAAGTTCTAATTTCCATCACTTGGTCCTTATTCAAATTCATAATATACAAAAAGAAATATTTATATCAACTTACCGTTACTTACCATCTATTCTTGGAAATCATGAGTACTTTCACGTAAGCATTTTAATAGTAGTTAAAACCCATGAACCCTCCATGGTAAGTAATCCTGTAATGTATGACTAACAAATTCAATCACATTAGTCATAATATTGTGATTCAAATGAAATACTTTTAACTATCAATCAAATGTGCAATGTTAGATGATTTTTAAATCACAATACTTTTACAAGTACATTAAGGAGCTCATCACTGCTCCACAAGCACACTGAATTAATTCTCACTAAAGACATCCACAAAGTACCTATAAAAGTACCAAAAGAGCACCTAGCTCTCTAATCATCAAAATAGTCAATCACTACATCAAGTGAAAATTGTCTTAGCCCCTACTAAGATGTTCACGAGATTAATAATATGATAAAGGAATTAAAATATCCAATAACTCCTTATTGAGAACTAAGCTCATTTCCTGTTAAATGTGCATAACATATTTTACACAACTATATGTAAAATTCATTTTTATCATATCCTATAGCTGATTAGTTAATTTCTTTAGCTATGAGAACCACAATAGGCTAAATAATTCCCAACCCATGGGAACTAGTTTCCACAACCAGATCGAATCATTTTCACATCCAAAAAGTTTCTTTGATAGAGACCTTACCAAGTCTAACATGAAATTCCACTAGCCAACCAGCTCAAGAATTCCAATGACCACATAGGGTCCAATATAGGATTCCTCTTGGCAACGTCCTGCCTATTCCTCTGACAGCATCCCGTCTATGAGGAATTTTGGGCCTCCTCCAACAGAATCCAAATCAACAGAGTTGCCTTAGGCTTTTTACCCTCTTCACCATCTTGGCCAACTCTTTTCCCTTATTGAGATAATTGATCTCTAAGGAGAGGAAATCCGGGTAGGCAAGTACCATCAACCCCTCTGGGCAGGTAACTGCCATCAACCCGAGGCATTCTAGTATTTGTTATCTGGTCATCACTAGACTTAGCGTCTTCTGCAAGACTTTGGCACTATAAGCCTGCGCTATCTGGTCATCACTAGACTTAGCATCTTCTGCAAGATGCTGGCACTTTAAGCCTGCACTATCTGGTCATCACCGGACTTAGTGATTTTTTCCCCCAAAATAATTTACATAATGAACCATATGATCATTATCATTAACAAAATAAACATCCATGTACATCGTGCATTTACACTTAACCCTTAACATGGGCCCACAACATATAGATTGATGGGAAACATATCTATCATACATGTTGTATGCATCCAGATTTTCCAAATAACACAATTCATGCATATCATATAACATTATTCTTTCTCATTTATGATTGCAATTCTCATTGCAACATTTTATGTGATGAGTTTTTCTTGTTTCCATTAAGCTACCACTACTTAATCCCATCAGCAACGTTAGTTATACATATGCATAATTTAATAACTATTCACTTCCCAAATCTTTTTAGTTTGCAGCACAATACTATCATGCATAAAAGTATATGCAAATATTTATTACTGTGTAAATGCTAATGATAGTTGAGGTAACAATTTAAACATTTCTAATTTCCCACAATGTATTGCCATCAACAAACCGATACAATAAGTAACTACCATAATCACTTGTTTGCGAATTGTGATAAGCTTAAATCAAATTCAATTCACACACATAAGTGATATTAGTTAGTCATACAACACTAACCAATCACAACTACCAATCATCTTAATGAAACCATTGTAAAACTTAATAAAACATTAGTTATTACAATCAAGTCTTCCTACTTAGCTCATTGCATATTTTCAATATCTAAAGGGGTTCTTATAATGTCCTTTTAAAACAATTTGCCATCTTATTCAAGGATGTTCCCCATAATTTATATTCGTGCATTGACTCATTAAATTTCGTTCATTATAACTTCAATCTTGTTTAATAAATGCATCATTGTTATTGCCATATTTGCAAATAAAAAATTGGTAGTTGATTGTCACTTCCTCAATGAGTGTTCAATATTGTTCATAAGTGTAATGAGTGTTCAATATTGTTCATAATTGTGACACAAGTTTTATTGTCTTTTATCCTCATTAGAAATCCAATGTCATGAACATAGTTATGCAACAAACTTTATTACTTACTACGCAAAGCAGCTATAAACATGAATCACACATATCATGTCAAAAGTAGTTTACTACATAAATCAATATGTAGATTCTTAAACTCATACCCGAGTTAATGCCCATTGATGGCATACCTCAATTCATTTTCCACTTACCAATTCCCAAAGGCACTAGTGCTGCAATTTTTAGCTTTGACACCACTTGAAACATACCCTAGTAACCTCACATGTAAAAGAAGGGATTTAGAAATTTCTATACAAATTAGCCACAAGTAATTATCCAAATCACAACTCCACATTCCTCAATAACCATTAGATATAATTTCCATTAGTACATAAAATAATTACAATAGAGGACAGTAAGATACATAACCATTAACAACCACTGTTGTAGTGTAAGGGATTCCATCCCTTATCCATTGCTATAAATTATTACAATGAAATATCATCAAAATGTCTCATAATTGGCTAAGCTATTACATTTTCCATGAAAATATTTACCTACATATTTCCACATGCAACATCCTTGTGGCATGATTTTTCCAACAATGTATGATTCTGCAACTCGTACTCATCTGCATGGACCATTAATCCTTTTGTTGCCACAATATTAAATATAATCTATGCCTTGCGCAAGTAATCCAACTTTTCCTGCCCATGTTTTCATTATCAACATTGATATCATGATTACATTTATAAATAATCATATTAACTAATATTTCCCTTCGCATAAGCACATATTCTTAGAGGACAAAACACTAAGGCATACCTTTGAAGGGACTAACTACAACATCAGTTATAATCTTTTACATGAAAATTTACATAAACTTTATCAAAAGATATAGTTCTTTAGCTATTACTTTTGATGCATGCAAATATATAAAACAATCTCACATAACTTGTTGTCTTTCCCCGCATGTGAATGTATATCCTTTCTAATGAAAGCTAACAAAAATCATGTGTGCATACACATCTCATTCAACAAGAAACTAAGATAATAGTTATGTTAGCGTAAAAGTAATCGCATAACATTTTCCTAAAGAAATATTGCTCAATAGTTCTTCTATCCATACTAAGAAAATATCTCTATAACACAATGACTATTCTTTGTGCATCCAATAGCTTATCATAATAACCCTTATTTAATGTATTCCCTTCTCTAGAATTCTACCATCATTTCATGTAAACATTTATATACTTCCTTCTTAAAAAGGAAGTCATTATAACCTCATTTCTCTATCTCCCTTTATGTAGGTTTCTCATGCTTCCCTTCAATAAATTATTGTTGTTACCCATCTTTATGCATAAAAATCAAGAACAATAACAAAGTTAACTTAACCTTTTATGCACCAGAAACAAGAAACCGACACAAGTCATCTAGCAAGACAATCCTTTCAAGACATTATTATTCTCAAGAAAGTTAACATAATCACTTTCTCTATGTGCACACAAATTCATATTTCCAATGTCACAAAGGCTTCCCTTTGTGTATGCAACATGTGTTTTTCTTTTTGTAACAAAATTACTTTTACTTCATTGCACATCCTCTTTTCCTAAAACAAGTATGGATTCTAGTTCTTGTATGAACACTATTCATATGTGTCTATTAAGGAAAGAACATCTATTTTTGTTTTCAAGAGATTTCTCGTAAAAGCCATCATTTTCGTAAATGAAGTATGCACACTTTTCTAAAAATAAAACTATAGAAATGAATATCTATGTGCCTAGAAGCGCATCATTAGCTATTTCTATCATGCATGTAATGCATAATTATTTCATGAGAAACTTAGAAATTAGCTAGCATCACATTGCAATTAGCATATATCCCTTTTCAAGAAACTTTTATTAAATGCAAATACATATTTTAATTCAAGAAAACTTGGCCACTTTTCACGCTATTTCCTCATGATGTTTATATGCCTCACCATATTTTCTCAAGAAGACATTTTGGCTATATTTTGGCTATTTAACAAGGATTTTATTCCAAGAAAATGAAAAGTCACCCAACATTCCACACACATGACTCACATGTAGTCTTTCTAAGAGGAACTACATATTTTCTTTATATGAAAAACTACATATTTTCTTAGCTTTTAAGTATACTCATTTTTCACATTCTTTTTTGCATACTATTATGCATATATTATCTATATTTGGTAAGAAATCCTTAAAAAGATAACCAAATAAAACAAACATATATTTTTCTTCAAGAAAGCGAGCCAGTTACTTATCTTTTCATGGCAACCTCCTTGTCTCCATCACCTCTGTTACATGTTTATACAAAGAAATCACATCCATGGCGAGGTGGATTTGAGTCCTGGCTGTGGAAGGGGAGGCGGTAACGACGACATGCTTAGACAACATTGGTAGTTTCTTGCTGCCAGTCACATGCGTGCTGGCCCTGGTTGTTGTGGTTACGACTTTTTGTGCCATGCACGTGCACTTTCACTATAGTAGGGACAACAACAGTAGCCCTTGTAGTGCTAGTCTCACTCCCATCGAAAATAGCACTCATAGAGCTAGTGCCACACCAAAATTTCAAGCCAGTGCCCAAGTCCCCAGATTGGGCTCTTAACAATAACATCAAGAAGCTATTGATTTCAATGAAACCAGAAGAAAGCGATCAGGAAAATAAGGCATATGACTATGGTGCTAAGGTGGAGGAAGGCAGAGCAGAATCTGTGTGGCAGAGGAGAACTCTAATGGGCGAGCAGTGCTAGCCACTGAATTTCTTCGGTAAAATCGTATACGACCGCCAGGGAAACAGGCTTCCCCCCATTCAATTACAAAAAATCTTTATTACTAAAACCTCCATTCCCTTGTTTCTCATCCTCAATCCGTGCTTATTGATTTCATCGACACCTGCATGCTTATCGTTTCTGCTTACCTTTCAATTTGCTAACACAAACTCAATGCCTGATCTTTGAAATGCATGCTCAGGCATCCAAAGTTACCAGATGACAATGAATACAGCTAGCAAAATTCTTTCTTGGTGCGACCTTTCCCTAAACTTCGTAGAGATTCATGAGGTGTAGCATATACCCAGGAGCATAGCTATACATTTATTGAAGGGTGTGGTAGTTGGAGGAATAAGTTGTTAGAGGCTTCCCTCCATTACTTGAGTTTTTACACATATCAACAATCAATTTTGTAACTGATATGTAACTCTTAAAATTACTATACGTAACTGATTGATTTTACCTTGAGTTATTATGGTAGGGATATTATAGGTAAGTTTTTCTTCTAATAATAATCAAATTTACATGAAAGAACTATAAAATAGTAATAAAGGTAAGTTTACACTTGTGAATAGAATAGAAAGTAAATTTACATTGGACACCTTGTGCAACACATTGTATTGATCTAGCCCTTCATGACATTGGTAAAATAGGTTGGGTACGAGTAAATATATCTCAAGCAAGGCAACTGGTCAAATTCATTCTTAACCACCGATTGAGTTTGAGTATATTTAGAAAATAAAAAACCAAGAATCTACTGAGACCAGGTGACACTAGGTTTGCCATCCATTTTATTGCACTACAAAGGGTGGTAGAGCAAAAAGCTTCATTAAGATCATTTGTATGTAATGAAGAGTGGGTGAAATCTCCTTTGTCAAGGTCAGAAGGTGGTAAACTAGTAGAGAAAACAATATTCAATGAAATGTTTTGGTCATGTGCAGAAAAAATCATCTCTATTTGTGAGCCTATTATACAAATATTGAGGATGGTGGATTGTAATGCTACATGTATGGGTTTTGTATATGAGGGCATGGATAGGGTAAGGGAACACATACCATTGATACGTAAGAATGGTGGTTCAATATATAATC
The DNA here is from genome assembly GCA_000404065.3 of Pinus taeda. Lineage (NCBI taxonomy): Eukaryota > Viridiplantae > Streptophyta > Pinopsida > Pinales > Pinaceae > Pinus > Pinus taeda. The sequence goes on along the minus strand of APFE030436235.1, from coordinate 102,213 downwards.
CAATATGGAGAATTGTGGAAAAAAGGTGGTGCATGTTGCATACACGATTACATGCTACAGGGGTTTTTCTAGCACCTAATTATTTTCATGTTCCTAAGGATAGAGATATCATGGAGGGATTTTATAATTTCATGGAGAGGATGTATCATGATCGTGAGATACAATATCAAATACGAATACAATCAATATCATATAGGCAAGGGGCTGGTCATGCTTTCACTACAGCTAGGGCATTGCGAGATATGCACCATCCCGAGGTCACTTCTTCTCAATGGTGGTTTCTCCGTGGATATGAGACACCTCAACTAAAAACATTTGCAGTCAGCATGTTGAGTCAGGTATTTAGGTATCATAATTATTTATAGTTTTTATGTATATTTTCAAATTATTCCATTCAAATTATTATACTAATATAATATTATTTTCATGTAAAAAAATAGGTCACTAGTGCATCAACATGTGAAAGCAGTTGGAGCACTCATTGTAGAATTTTCTCTACAAATCCGCTAGCTCACTGATATCATGTAGGAATTTCACTTGCAGATCAAACTAATATATGCAATGTACTAAAGCATAATACTAGATCTACATCTACCATAAACTTTGCGGAAGCTTAATTGAACATGAGCAACATCAAGCATGAACAAATATAATTGAGAATGAGAAGTAATCAACCATAACACATAAACTATAATCTGGGGAAAGCACCAGCCAAAAACTCCATCTCTGTATTATCAATCAAGTGGAAATCCTCAACAACATACAAAAAGAATCAACTCAAAAGCTATCCTACTCTCTTTGTACTCTAATGATGTAGCTCATGGACTACCTAGGCCTATACACATAGGTTGCACAAGCCCTCCAAGATCCTATTTCCTTGTGTAGTTTTGATTGGGGTCCAATTACATAACATGTGTGAATTGACCAAATCATACCTGCTATAACCTCAGGTCCAACTATGCAATCCATAAGGAATAATATTCCTTTTTCATGCAAGGAATATTCACCAAGGAATATCCTAGCAACTAATAGTACACTGTCCCTCCATCTGATCTCAATTGGGTCTCTGTCTGAACTGACATGCATGAGTTATCCATGAGTAAATACTAAGTTATCTGAAATATATTAGTTACATGCATGCAAACATTAACTAATTGAATCTCATTAATTTAACAACTTGTTAAATTAATCTAATTGGACTTGACTCAGTTAACTGAGCCATCTAATTACAACCCATCCTCATCCTTTAACTGATGGTTAAATCCCTCAATCAAAGGAGAAACTGTTGCATGTCCTCACATAGACTTCAAGTTCATAATTTCTTAACTAATTAACTCAAACTGAATTAATTAATTAATTTACAAACTGCTGTTAACATCAAATTCTAATTTTACTTCCTATTTCTAGTCTAGGGACTGACTAAAATAGGAATCCACACTGAACTACTAAAAATAGAAATTCTATTTTTAGCACTTCCATTTTTCATTCCCTGTTGCCCAATCCAGCATTAATGCCCAAATTTATATTTTTAGCAGTGCTATTTTTAGCACTTGTATAATTAGCAATTTCTTGTTGCCATTTTTCAACACTCCCTCTCAATAATAAAGGCTTCCTCTCGAACTAGATCTTGTACCTTTGGAATCTTCTTCATGCAACACTTGTACCAAGTGTGGTTGCTTCAGCGACCCTTGGAACAAAAAAAACTCCCAACTGACCTCTCTATTGGGCTAGAAACATACTCTAACACTGAAGCTCTACTTGCTGCTGAGAAGTGCTCCCTCTCTGACCTCTGTGATACTGCAACATCTTCATGCATCTCGCACCATTACACACCTCTCTGTGCTACCTTGCACTGTGCAACACACTTGTGCCTCTCGCATTGCTGCAACCTGCTAGATCTGCGTTGTCCTGGGGTTCCTTGCACTGTAGCTCTCTCTGCTGCTCCATCTACATTTGTTTCTACCCAATCAATCAGTTCTGCTACTCCTCATTGGGGCTCTCATAGCGAGGTCGAATCAAAGAGGTTGAGTACCTCAAGGATCCTACCCCTCCTCCTTGGGACGATCACTCCATATCACCCCACCTCCTACCTGGAGGTATGGATGCATGTGATCCTTCTGTCCACTTGGCTCAAATTTTCCTCCTACTAGAGGTATATGCATGAGTAGATGTCTCTACTCGATCTCCTCTCAGCTTCCCTTATTGTGGCTGATTCACAACCTCTTGAAGCTACTGCACCAATCATGGTTCCTCCACAATTGTCTGAGACTTCTTCTAGCACTGCATGTTGAGAGGTAATATACTCTCCCTCTCAACCACCAAGCCTCCATGAGTTGCCTTGCTGCTCAAGGCTTTGCATGCATCTTGAAACTCAAGAGCATATAGGTTCTTGACTCATGAACCAATCTGCTTCACCTGTCTAGTGATGATGTGTCTAAGGAAAACCTTTCCCTTGCTGAAGACTACATCATAGCCATTGTCTTCCAGCATCACGATTGAAATCAAGTTTCTCTTCAGTCCTAGTACATACTTGACATCGGTCAAGGTAAGGCAAGCTCCATGTTCCCTCTTATAAATAACCATGCCTACACCTGAGACATTATACTTTTCATCATTACCCATCGCTATGAGCATCTGGAGATATTTCGCCTCCAAAGTACTAAACAAACTCTTGTCGCCAGTCATGTGGAAAGAAGCTCCACTATCAAGAAACCAACCACTTCCCACCATGGATGAAACCATGCATGTGAAGAGTGTGAAAACCAACTCGAACTATGAAGCAAGTGCCTCACCTTCAGATCCTTCCCTGGATCCCTTCTTGGATTTCCTTTGTGGACAATTTGTAACAAAATGGCCCACCTCATGACAATGAAAGCATCACACTTTCAATTTGTCAAACTTCTTCCCACCATGGGAAGAACTGGACTTGAAAAGAGAAACCTTCTCCTTCCCCTTCTTTGCTTTACTTGCTAAGGCATAGTTCTCTTCATCCTCCATGGATGAATAACCATCTCTTTTGCTTCTTCTTATCTCCTCCTGCATAAAATATGACCAAAGTCGTTCCCAATCTGATAATTTCTCTCTTCCATTAACCAAGTCCTAGTAGTCATGCCAACTCTTAGGAAGACTGACGAGTCTAAGACTCACCATGTCATCATCAGCTATCACAATCCCTACACTTCCAAGCTCATCCCTGCATGAGGTGAGCTTGTTCAGATACATAGAGATAATGTCACCCTTCAGTGCCAGCTTCCTTTGATCACTGCTATTCTGATAAAGATCTTTCCATGTTTTCCACATCGAAAATGGAGTCTCCTTCCCATAGAGGCTCGAGACAATGTGATCTCGAACTCTCTCCATGAGGATTCTCCTAGCTCTAGCCACAGACTTCTTTTATTCCGCCAGTTGAGTAGCATCAGTTGGATTCTGGACTTCTTGATTAATGTAGTCATTTATACCATTATCTTCTAATACTGCCTCCATGAGATCCTTCCAGGATATATAATTCGAACTGCCATCAAGGGAATATTTGAGTCTCAAACCATAGAACGCCATTGGTGAATTAGATGTGATAAGAACTCAATTCAATATTTAGAAACCACAAACTTCAACTTCTCCCTTCTTGTATATTATCTTCCTTGATCACCTATGCTTTGATACCATGTAGAATTTTCTATACAAATCAGCTAGCTCACTGATATCATGTAGAAATTTCACCTTCAGATCAAACTAATATATGTAATGTACTAAAGCATAATACTAGATCTACATCTACCATAAAATTTGCGGAAGCTTAATTTAACATGAGGAACATCAAGCATGAACATATATCAATGAGAATGAGAAGTAATCAACGATAACACAGAAGATATAACTTGGGGAAAGCACCAGCCTAAACCCCAATCTATGTATTATCAATCAAGTGGAAATCCTCAACAACATACAAAACGAATCAACTCAAAAGCTATCCTACTCTCTCTGTACTCTGATGATGTAGCTCATGGAATACTTAGGCCTATATATATAGGCTACACAAGTCCTTCAAGCTCCTATTTCCTTGCGCAATTTTTATTGGGGTCCAATTACATAACATGAGTGAATTGGCCAAATCATACCTGTTGTAACCTTAGGTCCAACACAATCCATAAGGAATAATATTCTTTCTGCATGCAAGGAATATTAACCAAGGAATATCCTATCAACTCATAGTACATTGTCCCTCCATCTGATCTCAACTGGGTCTCTGTCTGAACTGACATGCATGAGTTATCCATGAGTAAATACTTAGTTATCTGAAATACAGTAGTTACATGCATGTAAGCATTAACTAACTGAATCTCATTAATTTAACAACTTGTTAAATTACTCTAACTAAACTTAACTCAGTTAACTAAGCCAATTGATTACAACTCGTCCTCATCCTTTAACTGATGGTTAAATCCCTCAATCAAAGGAGAAACTATTGCATGTCCTCACATAAACTTCAAGTTCATAATTCCTTAACTAATTAACTCAAACTGAATTAATTAATTAATTTAGAAACTGTTGTTAATATAAAATTCAGATTCTACTTCCTATTTCTAGTCCAGGGACTGAATAAAATAGGAATCCACACTGAATTGCTAAAAATAGAACTTTTATTTTTGCCATTTCTATTTTTCATTCCATGTTGCCCAATCCAGCACTCATGCCCAAACTGCTATTTTTAGCACTTCTATTTTTAGCAATTTCTTGTTGCCATTTTTCAACACTCATGAGTTCATCCATAGTAAGAAAAGAAACCATTTAGGAGCTAGCAAATTGGAAGATTTGGCTAGCATTCATTGCAATTCACACTTTTCGTTGAAATCTTTGGAGGGGAAGAAAACAACTTCAAATATAGTACGAGAGGTTCCCCCTATTTTTAATGCATCTAGTGCAACCTCACAAGAACTAATTGTGGGATCGTCTTCTACAACCACACATCACATCAATGAGAATTGATGTCTTTCTCAGAGATATTCTAGATGAGAGTGCTAGTAGTGATAATGCCTCTCTCATGACTGAATACATTGATGTGGATGAGGACAAAGGAGATGAGATGACCTACACACCTTAAGATAATTTTGGCCCTTCATTTATGGTAATGATCATAAATTTTTTATTTATATTAGCATTTTGTATAAGCACATAAGTCTTAAACTATGTTTTAACTCTTTGACATTTTATGATTGAATTGTTCTAGTTTGACATATTATGATTCTTAGTTACTTTTATTGCATTGTTTTATAAGGTTTAAAGGTGTTTATTTTATAAGTAACATTGTTTTTTAACTATAATACAAAATGAGCGTGAAGTAAATGATCTAAATTCATATTTGAATCTTAAATTGGATATCATTGTTGTTGTATTTTTTTAACTATAATGCAAAATGATCATGAAGTAAATGATCTAAATTCATATTTGAACCTTAAATTGTATATCATTGTTGTTGTCTTTCAAGAAGATTCTCTAGAAGTTTTTATATATATACAAAAAAACCCTTTAGGAGTGGTATCAATGTTTGTAAATGGCATGTACATTTTCAAATAGATCTATTTAGTGTTTTAGACATAAATTTCATGGTATTTAGAGATCACTTAAATCATATTTTTAATATCCAATATCTCAATTTTTACATTGAACTCTAGCTTTGTGTGTTGGGACTCATATTATTAGATTTTACTTTTACATGTTTTTCTAGTCTGCAATAATAATTAAGTTGATGCATTTTAATCCGCATTATTTTTAAGCCGTTTTTTAGAGAGAAGAGGTCTATAACATTTTAAATAGGAGAAATTAACATTGAAAATATGTAAACAAAAATATCCTTGTTAGGGAAAGACTTAATGAGTTTTCATATAATGATTGTTTAATTTAAATTTAAAAAAGAAAAATAAGTATTTGTAATATGTATAATGTCGAATTTTTCTGTATTGAATTTTATAGGGTTGAATTTTTTCTGTATTGATTCAAATCCGAATTCGAATTCAAATTTGGTAACTATGGATGAAAGGGAATATATGGTTGGATTGAATTCAACAGATCAACTTAGGAACTGGAAAAGAGCACAGATGGATTAATTGGGAAGACAATTGTTGGTTCCATTGAGAGATTTTAGATCATATCCTTGATGTTGGTAATAGGCCCACACATTAGCATTTTGCAGACTCCATCTCCATGTTGGCTGTTTATCAATATGGATGGACTTGTCAGCTCATCATGTAGAGGCTAAAGATGTAGTATAAGGCATATGTCGAGGTCAATAAGGTAATTTAATTAAAGCCAAGTATTAAGGAGAATTAAATGGTTAAATGACTTTTATGTCTAAATTTTGTGTAGTTATGTAAGATATATTTTTGTGTGTAAAATTTTATAATGGAGAACCAATGAATGAATATATTAGCATAATTTAAACTAGTGGTTCTCGAAGCTTTCAGGTGTCGAGAGAACATATCACTAATTCAATTGTGTGAATTTGTTATAAGCTGATGAGTCTTGTTGTACTTTAGGGTTCAAGAGCATCAATTACATGTCATTTTGATGAGATCCATGTGTGTGAGACAAGGAAATTTGTATGGTCAAATTCTAAACACATTCAATACTTAGACAATTATCCTAGATAATTGTTAGATATAGGGAGCTATGTTATCTGGCAGATGGGATCTTGTCGATAGGATGATTCATTAGTTGGATCCTTTTCTTAACAATGTAGATTCATTCCCACTTTACCATGGATATTATTTTGGCCTGGGTGCAAGAGATATGGACAAGCGGCTAAATCCTGATATAATTTCTTCAATTTCTAGTTAAATTCCTCTTCCTGCTTCAACAGGTGTATTAGTCATTTATTGATAGCTTCATGAGTTTTCCTCTGATACACTCCAACCTTCGTTATTGGCGCAAAACATATCACAGGTCTGTTTTTTCCTCTATCAGAACTATAGTCCCATAGGAATTATAGCATTAGACTATTGTTGCTTAAAAAAAAAGGAAATGCGTTAAAAACACTATAAACATAGGCGGAGGGATTTCATTCCAAAGGAATGGAAATACACTATCGATGCCTTATTATCATTATATTGTTAATTCTAAAGAATTAACTATCGGCACTTTAAATTCAAGAAATGTGCTTAATGCAATTAACACTATCGACAATGATCATCAGTCCTTCTAATGTTCTTTTCTCTGACGCGATAACACGTAGTGTTATCAGAGATCACAATTGGCAATTTTAGTGCTCCCAATACAAGGCTCCTCTGCTCCAAACTTATGATGTGATAATAATTGTGCACCCGATATCTTATTAAAGGCTCCCTATAATGTTTCGGCTCCAATAGTGGTGTGCTATCAAAGTTCGTCGTTCCAACGGTTCCACTCTATCCCCCTCCCACTCAACAATGCGATAAAGGTTTCAAACCCAATGAGGGTATAATCTCTGTGCAATAAGACTTTAAGTCCAGAACTCTGTTCCGACTAATTATTTCATGATTTCTTTGTGTAAAACAGAGTTTTACCCGCGGAACTCAACTAAAGAAATGAAAGAGCTAGGCTCACTGATATTAATGAAAAACACAATCTAAAGGCTTAAACCAAAATATTAACTAGAAATAAGGTTAATTCATTGATGTTTAGACTCAGAAGAAAGCCTTAAAATTGATACACGCATCCAATTACCACTCAACAGAGAACCATAAAACCAGATGCACAAAGAGGTTTTTCTTCAGATGATAATGCTTCCAAGCTCTCTAACTCAGAGCATCCCATTATTTCATTTTATATATAATAGATAAGCCCTCTCGGTCCTTATCCCATACAAAAGCATGCCTTCTACATAGAGCAATTTAAAGCAATTATGCATAAATCTTGTTATAGCTTATCCATAAGCAATTATTACAACATGATTTTATTCTTAATTCTATCCTTATCTTAAACTAGAAAAGCATGGAAATTGCTGGCTAAAGGACCCCACTCCTTTTCCTATAGATTTTTTTGGATTTTTGGAATAAGTTTGAAGATTTTTCCCTCCAAGTCTCATGCTCTTACATCAGACTCTTGATGACAAAATTCTTCATGGGCTCCTATCCGTGAGTTCATCTACAGAACTGGCCATTTTCTTTAGCGTGTCTTTTGTAACCCAAGTAGCTTCAACAGTTGGCTAATCCTTCCACTTTACCAAATATTGGAAGCATTCTCATCCCCTTGTTTTCATAAACACCTTCTTGACCAAAATTCTTACTAGTTGCAATTCCTTTGTTGTGGGTAACTGTTTTACCCAGTCAATCTCTTGTCTCTTGATCTTTTGTTGTAACATCTACAGTTTCACCTTCATACTTGTACAGGTTTGCAACATTAAAAGTTGGTGATTTTCCAACATTAGGGGGTAACTCAATCTCATAGGGATTTGTAGAAAAAAATTTGAACAGTCTCCACGGTCCAATTTTTTTGAACTTCAATTTGTTATACTCACTCTTTGGAAACCTCTCCTTTTGGAGATGTGCTAAAACGAGATCTCCAACTTCAAAGTTCACCTCTCTTCTTCCCATATCTGCTATGGTTTTGTACTTGATGTTGCTATCATGCAGCTGTTGTTACACTTGTTCATGTATTGCTTGCATTTTTGAAGCAAAATCTTCACCCTCTGCACTTCTCATCTCATCTTTTCCCAAGGTTCTTAACTTAGATACTCTGCTTGGATGCATTTAATAAACAATATGGAATGGAATTTGTCTTGTACTCCTGTTAGGTGAGTCATTATATGCATATTCAACTTTTGCCAACACTTGATCCCATTGCTTTGGATGTTCTATTGTAAGGCTCCTTAAAGGATTTCCCAAACTCCTATTCACAACTTCAGTCTGTCCATCAGTTTGTGGATGAAACGCAGAGTTGAAACTTAATTTAGTTCCCAATTTCTTCCAGAGTGTCCTCCAGAAATGTCCAACAAATTTGGAATCCCTGTCTAAGACAATAATCTTAGGCAACCCATGTAATATTACAACCTCCTTAAAAAACAAATTAGCAATGTGAGAAGCATCAATAGTCTTATAACATGGAATAAAGTGTGCCATTTTTGAAAATCTATCCACTACAAAAAAAATTGAATCATTACCTCTTTGAGTCTTTGATAAGCCCAAAACAAAATCCATACTTACCATATCCCAATGCCTATCTGGAATTGGTAATGGGATATACAAACCTGTGTTTTGGCTCCTTCCCTTTGCATATTGATAGACTTTGTAAGTTTTCACATACTTCTCCACTTCAGACCTCATTTTCAGCCATAAATAAAATATGTTTAACCTCTTATGAGTCATCTCTACACTGAAATGTCCTGCAAGCACTCCACTGTGTTTTTCTTTGATTAAATTCTCCCTCATTGAACAGTTTGGTATGCACAACTAATTTTTCTTAAACAACAATCCAACTTGTAAGAACTAACCCAACCATTTACTCCTATCCATCAAAATAGGATTTTTACAAGCTTCAAATGCCTCTTTAAAATCTGGATCTATTTCATATAATTCTTTAAGAAAATCAAAACCCAACACTTGGATTTGACTCTCTTGAAATAATACATTCCTCCTACTTAAAGCATTTGCAACTTTGTTTGATTGGTCATTTTTATGATTCAAAACAAATTGGAGTCCTTGAAGATACTCTACCCATTTGGCATGTTTCTGGCTAAGATTTGGCTGCTATGTAATATACTGTAGTGCATGGTTATCTGAATAAAGTATGAACTCCCTTGACATTAGATAATGCCTCCATTCCTTCAATGACTAAACAACTGCATAGAACTCCTTATCATAAGAAGAATACTTCTTTTTGGAATCATTTAGTTTTTCACTAAAGTAGGCTATCGATCTATCTTCTTGGCTTAAAACACCTCTAATTGATTCTTCGTTGTCATCACACTTCACTTGGAAAGGCTTACTAAAATCAGGTAGAACAGAAATAGGATTTTCAGTGATCTTCTTCTTTAGCTGTTGATTTTTTTTTTTTGCTTTAGCAGTCCATCTAAATGGCTATTTATCCTTCTTTATGGTCACAATAATAGGTGCATTGATCTTACTAAAATTCTTGATGAATTTTCTATAAAAGCTAGCAAGACCATGAAAACTTCTTACCTCAAAAACACTTTTAGGTGAAGGCCACTCCATGATTGCCTTGATCTTCTCTAGATCCATCTTCAGCCCTTTAGCAGAAATAACAAAACCCAAGTACACTAGCTCTTCTTTCATGAATGAACACTTCTTCAAATTCAGTAATAATTTCCCCTGTCGTAGCCAAGTTTGTAAGACATAATTCAGATGTCTCACGTGCTCCTCCTTAGACCTGTTGTAAACTAATATATCATCCTGATATACTATTACAAATTTACCAATGAAATCTTTAAATACTTCATGCATGAGTCTCATAAACATACTTGGTGCATTTTACAACCCAAAAGGCATTACTATTCACTCATACAATCCCTCATTTGTCTTAAAAATAGTTTTCCACTCATCCCCTTATCTTATCCTTATCTGATGATACCCTCTTTTAAGATCTAGTTTTGAAAAATACTTTGCTCCACTCAAGCAATCCATTAAATCTTCAATTCTAGGTAAAGAAAATATGTACTTGATTGTGATTTTATTGATGGCTCTCGAATCTATACACATTCTCTAGCCTCCATCTTTCTTTGGACTCAACACTGTTGGTACTACACAAGGACTCAAGCTTTCTATGATCAGTCCTTTTCCAAGAAATTCTTGCACTTGCTTCCTAACCTCTTCATTTTCTGTAGGAGTCATTATGTAAGCTGCTTTCTTAGGTAGAGTTGCTCCATGAATCAAATCTATATGATTGCTAATTCTTCTAATGGGTGGTAGCTCATTAGGAAAATCATCAACAGTAATATCACAATAGTTCTCCAACATTTTTTGAATTTCAATGGGTAAACCATAAACTTTAGTAGAAGTCACTATTACCTTGGGCTTGCAAATTACAACAAAATTTACCTCATTCTCTTCAATCTTCTTCAACTATTCCTTTCCTCCTAGTAACAGAGTTTTTGGATCAGTTTTCTTTCTTGGTACATCTTCTTCTTGCAGAGGAAACAATGTATGACTGACACCATCCTTTCCAAACTTGTAGGTGTTTCTTTTCCCATCATGCATGGCTCCTCTGTCATATTGCCAAGGTCTTCCAAGCAATATGTGACACACATCCATTGGCATCACATCACATACAATTTTATCTTTATACTTGCCCACTTGAAATTCCACTTCAGATTGTTCATTAACTAATAGTTGATGTCCCTTTTATAACCATGACACCTTGTAAGGTGTTGAATGTTTCATTGTCTTTAGCTTCAATATCTTCACCACTTCTGTAGAGACCAAATTATCAGTGCTGCCATTATCAATGATAATTTGACAACATTTCCCTTGAACTTTACACACTGTTATGAATAAGGTCTTTCTTTGTGATGGTTCAACTATCTCCTTTGTTGGCTTGAGAAAAACTTTATTAGCTACCAAAGATTCTCCTCTCTTTGGTTTATTTTCTTCTTCTATCACTGTTGTTGTTGCTTCCCCCTCAGCTTAAGCAACAATAGCATTCCTTTAATTTGTTTATGCTTTCTCTGGGCACTCAAAAGCTCTGTGTCCCAATTTGTTACATCTGTAACATCTTATTTCTCTTCCTCTTCCTCTGCCTCCTCTTCCTCTAGAAAAACTCGCTCTGCCTCTTGTATCACCTCCTGTGGGTGCATGCTAGGTTGAGATATTGCTAGCTCCATCTTTAGGTGTTTTTAGATCTTCCTCTACCACCTTGAATCCCCTTCCTCAGAAAGTACCTCTCCCTCTGGCGGACTACTTCCTCATGAGATTTTCTTCGACTTTTAGTGCTATCTAATAAGCTTCCTCTACTATTTTAGGAGACATTATACTTATCTCATATTGAATTTCCATGCTAAGACCATTCACATATCTGGCCACCTTCTCATCTGTATCCTGGGCTTCTCCAGCTCCTATGCTTACCTTGTAGAATTCCTCTGTGTATTCTTTCACTGTCAAAGACATCTGTCTATTCTGCATCTGTCTGAAGAAAGTTTGATGATAATTACTTGGTAGAAATTTACCTCTTAGCTTTGCTACCATCCTGCTCCAATTCTTGATAGGTTGCTTGCCAAGTCTTTTTTTTTCTGCCTACACACCATCCCACCAAAGCGTTGCATGGTCTTTTATCTTGGTGACAAGATACTTTACTTTCTTCTCATCTTCTATTTCTTCATAGTCGAAGAATTTCTCCATTCCATTAATCATGTCTATCAATTCTTCTGGATTTAGTCCTCCTTCAAATATTGAAACCTCGGTCTTTGGCATAGTTGCGGATCTCAACACTGACTTGAAGAATCTTATCTCAGGGGTAACTACTAAATCTTCTTCCTATATAGCTTCAACCTTAGGTTCACTAACATCTCCATCATCTATGTTTTTGCCTATTGTTAATGCATCCAATCTAGCTTGCATCTATTGCACAACTTCCATATCTTTAGCGTTCTCAACAGGTCGTCCTCTTCCACCACATCCTCATCCTCTTCCAAATCTAAAATCCATATTAACTTTCCTTCTCCTGCTTCTGAGATTCAATTCAGTGTCAACATGTTTCTTTGATACCACTAACGGTGGCCTTGGTGCAGGCGATATGGACAAGCGGATGAAACCTGATATAATTTCTTCAATTTCTAGTTGAATTCATCTTTCTAATTCAACAGGTGTATTAGTCATCTATTGACAGCTTCATGATTTTTCCTCTAATACACTCCAACCTTCATTATCGACGCAAACATATCACAGGTCTGTTTTTTCCTCTATCAAAACTGTAATCCTACAGGAATTATAGTGATAGACTATTGTTGCTTTAAAACAAAGGAAATGCATTAGAAATGCTATACACACAGGCAGAGGGCTTTCATTCCAAAGGAACGGAAATATACTATCGGTGCCTTATTATCACTATATTGTTAATTCTAAAGAATTAACTATTGGCACTTTAAATTCAGAAATATGTTTAACACAATTAACATTATCGACGGTCACCATCGGTCCTTTCAATGTTCCTTTCTCTAACATGATAACATGTAGTGTTATCAAAGATCACAATTGGCGATTCCAATGCTCCCAATACAAGGTGCCTCTGCTCTGAACTTGTAATGCGATAATAATCGCGCACCTGGTATGTTATTAAAGCCTCCCTATAATGTTTCGGCTTTGGTAGTGTCGCACTATCGGAGTTCAAAGTTCCAACAGTTCAGCTTTGTCTGAATCCCACTCTGCGATGTGTTGTGGCCACGAACAACCCCCCTCCTTATGAAGTGTTATTGCTAATACTAAATAAGTGAGGACCCTCAGTAAAAATCTAAAAAATCAATTAGTGTTATATTTCCTTTTAGATGAAACTTACAACATCATGGACTTAGGAAAATACCTTGAAGAATCTAAAAAGAAAAAACCTAAGTTTCATAATGAAGAAAGTAAAATTCACTCCTTAAGAGATATCGTATCGCTTAAAGAATGATAGGGTACCTTCTAGTGAGTTAAAATGATTAAAAACGCGAGAATGCGATGCGAAACTTCATCGCATCGCATACGTTAAAAAAGCACTCACATTGAAAAACTCTAAATTCGACGATATGTGATATCGCATATCACGCGTCGCAAAAACCACATAAATTACACATAAGGATTATAACGATCTACGATCTGTGATACTGCGATCTGTGATCTGCGATACTGCGATCTGCGATCTGCGATACTGCGACACTGCGGAGTTGCGATGTTGCGATACTGCGACCTTGCGACAGAACAACACGATGAAATTGCGATTTGCAATACAGCGATCTGTGATATCACAAAGAAAAATCACAGGACCTCTCCATCGCAGTTGGTTCTGGCTCATTATTCGAGAAAACTTTTAAGCCAAGAGTTGGTCATGCATTTAATGCGAATTAATGAGCTGTTGCCAGTTGTTAATGAAGTATGGTGTTGTGTTTTTCGAAGAAATAGTTCACTTAAGGTGGCATGTTTTGCATATCTTCGGCATTTAAAGTTTTCCTGTCATTATCTTTTATCATTACTTCCAACTCAAATGAAAACTACAGGAAAGAAGGATGAAGCGTCATACAAGGTAGTATGCAGAAAACTATGAGGAGGAAAGCCAGTACTCCAATGTCCATTTCGGAAGGCACACCTAATCCTCTTAAGGGAGAAGAAGAGCCGCAGAACTCTTCTGAGGCATCCGTCACAGATTTCTCATATACAACCATGGTTGAATGGGTACTAAATGATGCTGATACCTAAAACAGATGGTTTAATGCTCAGGGTCAAGAGCTCACGGAATCACTATTTTTACAAATTTTGAGCTTTATACCAAATGAGAGAAAAAGGCGCAAGAGGCAAAAAACACATCAAGGAAGCCCAGATCAAGAAACAGAGGCAGTTTCTGATGCGCGATTAGCGCTTAGCGCTAATCGCGCATCGCTAAGAAAACTTGCTCGAAAAGGAAGGCTCCTAATTACTCAGTCACCTGCAAGCCCCGAAAATTGCAAGAAAGCAACGACAAAAACAAACTAGAAACAGAAGGCTGAAGGAAAAGCAGAAGCAGTCCAAGGGTTAACCAAGTTGAGATGGGATTTTTACCAGGTATACATGGTAATGTCACATAGTCATTGGATGACTCTCAAGTATATCATCAATTTTACTAAGAAGATAATGCCAACTCTTGTCAATTCTGTTTGCTTAACTCAACCAAAGACGAAAGACAGTCAGCCGACTCCACTCAAGAAAATACTGAATGCTTGCAACGTTAAGGAGAAAATTTAGAAATAGTTAGATATTAGATTTAATTTTAGAAATAGTTTTGCTTAGAAAGAGGACGGTCATTTAAACCGAATCCTCAATTTCTGTAAATAAGTTATTTAGTTAGTAGTATTTAAACCCTCCTCATTCATTTAGAGAAGGGTCCAGAAATTTATCAAAAACTTGTCCTCAGAACATGCACTTTTGCACCCTCACAGGAGGTTTTGGTGAATGAATGGAACAAAGTTTATTTGATATTTGCATTTGATATCTGCTATTGATGTTGCACTTTTGTACTCTTAGTGGATGTTAAATCAAGGAGAGATAAATCAATTGTTGCTTGAAGCTCATGAGTAGGACTAGTTATAAATGGTACTTTTATCTCTTAACCAT
>APFE030436235.1:69687-86933 GCA_000404065.3 Pinus taeda | reverse complement strand
AATTCTTTTCTTATAATAGCTGAATGATCTTTATTACCAGTTATTGTTTGAAATCTTTTTAGATCGCATAGAAGAAAGATCACACCCCGGATTAGAATAAATTTTGATGTTTTCTATTTATTAGAATACAACAACTTAGCATTGGATTAGAATTAGGATAGAAGTATTCCATTAGAACAGAAATACCCATCTTTCTCACACACACACACTGAATTGGGAAACTGGTCCCATATCCCTAGTCGGACCCGCTATACCAAATGGATAAGGAGCTGCCAACCAAGGTCCGGACCGAACGGGTATCCCCTTGTTGTTTACCCGAATTTTCGGGGCCTTCAACATATTTGGCGCTAGAAGGAGGGCCTAAACTATGAATGGAAAGTAAATCCAAATCAAAATACCATTCTGAGAGTAAATCGCCCTCACCATCTCCCTGACTTCTCCATTAGACTTAAATCCAGAGTTAGAAGTCGCCAGAGCATCAACCGCTGCTACAAATCCTGACATTTCAAAACAATCTGTTATTGAACCTCCTGAAGTCGAATCTCTGATTCACAAACTTCAGCGATTTTCTATTTCCCCTCAAAGATCTGATAAATCTTAGGGAAGCATGACTTTGCAGTATAACCCTACTCATCCCCTAACCAGATTAAAGAGTGAAAAGTTTGGTGTTCATCCAACCGAATCACCTCTTCCCAAAAGGAAAAGAGCAAGGAAGTCACCTAAAGGGTCCAACAGCGAGACTCTTTCAACAACATCATCCATCTCAAACTCTCCACCGCAAAGTCAACCATCCACCCCTCCACCCCAGACCATTATCAATCCACTCAGTGGAATCCCTACAACTCCTCCTCAATCATCTACGATCATAATAACCTCATCTTCCCAAACAGAGGGATCAGCTTCTGCAAATCTCCCTGTTAGCAGTTCAGCAATGGCCCAGTCTCCATGGAAAAACCCTGGGGAAGTCTTAATGCCTGCACCCTTGAGTCAAATACCGGCCCATCCTGAGAAATGGCTGCCTAAGTTCAATCCTGAGGCAGGCATGCTAGCAAAAGAGCACATAAACAACTTTATGCTATCCATTAACCTCAACACCGTTACTAATGAAGATGTTGTTGTTCGACTGTTTCCTTATACTCTACAAGGCATAGCTAGATCATGGTTTTTCTCATTACCCTCTGGATCTATTACCAGTTGGGACATCTTCCAAGACCAATTCCTAACCAAGTTTGGTGATGACAGGTCTACGGCAACGTTAATCAATGACCTATCCAATCTTAGGGCAGAATCTAGAGAGCCTATCAAAGACTTCAATCTACGTTTCAATAAAATTCTAAACAAAATTCCTACTGATTCCCAGCCCAACGAGGAAGTGCGATGTGAATGGTATATCACTGCATTACCATCAAACTTAGCAATCTTCGTGGACAAGGCTAATAAAACAACCCTAGCCAAAAACATGAAAGAAGCCATAGAAGTAGAGAAACGTATAATAGCCTTAGAGAAGAAATCCGCGATTGAAGAACGTAAATCTAAGAAGGTCACTTTCAAAGAAGAGTCCAAGAAGAAACAAGCAAAAGATCCATTCGATTTGGAGGGATTGCAAAATGTTCTCAATACCATGTCCAATGAAATGGTCGACATAAAAAAGAAAGTAGCAGAAACTTCTTCAAAAAGACCCTACAGAGCTTTTAAAAGAAGCCCGTCAACGGATTCGAGGCCACCCAATGCTATAACAAATGCTGAATCTAAGGAAGAGGAAGAGGAAATTGCCACTGAAGAGCAAACCAATGATAAAGAAGTTGTAGAATTACAAGGAATGTGGGATTTCATCCTCCCACAAGAGGAAGATCAAGAAGTACTCCCAGTTAACACACGAAGTAGAAGTCAGCTTGATCCTCCCCAAACTACCCCAAGACCAAAGAGCGCAAGCTCTGCAACAAAGGATAAAGTCACAACAAAGAAAACGACATCTAAAGCGACTCAAACTAGCCTAGTCCAAACAGATTCACCTACTCCAGCTAAAATGCTGATCGTTTTGGACAAAATGGAGTACAATATTATAGAAGACATGAAAAAGTCTAGGGCCGACATCACTCTGTATGAATTGAGCAAGCTAAAGCATCAACAAAAGATAATGATGAAAGAATTACATGCTGTGCCAGTTGCACCTTTGCCTGCCACTGTAATTTCGCAAGCTTCTCAAAACATGGGAAGACCTCCAACTAATACAACTAACAAGATTGATCCAAATGACATCACTTTAATTGGAGGTAGATCGAGATCTCATACTCCCCCTTTTCTCCTTACTTATGATTTTTTTAACAAAAATGTACATAATTGTTTAGTGGATTTAGGTTCTTCATCGAATATTTTACCAAAGTCCATATGCACCAAATTAAACGTTCAACCACAGAAATCCGTTGTTCGCATAGTCTAGTTGGATCGATCTCAAGTCGAAGTCATTGGAGAACTAAATCAAGTAACCATAAGGCTGTCATCCAACCCGAAGGTATGTCAAGTTATTGAAATTTTAGTCGCTGATATCCCTAAATTTTATGGCTTAATTCTTAGCAGGGATTGGTCAGAAAAATTGCATGGATACTTCACAACTGACTGGTCGCACATGTGGCTGCCTTATAATGGTAGGCCAAATCAAATAAAAGTTGAATGAGAATTACATCAGAAGTACATAGTAACAGAATTAGAGGGGGAAAATGAACCAGTAGCATATAACAGTAGCATAATTGGCAATTACCCAGTGGATTCTTTTCTCAGCAATTTTAATGCTCATACGTCACCTTATTTAGAGCATTCCATTTTGTCCCAAGTCGAAAATTTTTCTCAAATGGATAGTTCAAAATGTATCAATTTTTTAGATAGACCTGTAAATAAATCTTTGTTTTGGAAATTATTTTTTGATGGTTCTAAATCTAATGAAGGAGCAGGAGCAGGATGTGTACTAATTAGTCCAGAAGGAGATAAAATCATTTTAACATGCAGGCTCGAATTTGATTGTACCAACAATACAGCAGAATATGAGGCTTTAGTCCAAGGGTTGTACAAATCAATCGGGCTAGATATGAAGTACCTCCAAGTCTTCAAAGACTTTGAAATTGTAGTCAGACAGGTACGGAATACTATACATTGCTTATCAGGTCATTTAAAACACTATCAATCTTTAGTTCAAGATCTAACTGAGCATTTTATAGCATTCAATATTTCATCAATTCCTAGACTCCAGAATGCAAGCGCTGACCTTTTAGCTAACGCAGCTTCTAATCTCATTCCTTTAGAAGATTTTAGTCCAGATAGATTCTCAATAGAGTTAATCTTTAGACCTTCTATTCCTGACAACGTCACAAATTGGAGAATATTCAACGACGATCCTGATATCGTAAATTTCCTTACTTCTGAAGGATCCTACTCCAACCAAATAATCGATGAAGATCAACATGATCGACAACTATAACAAGATAGCACTCTCAATGCTATACCTAAATCAGTGGTCAAGTTAGAAGACCTGTACGATTTGAAAGATTGGTTTAAAAGGTCTACCAATTCGAAGCTCCAAAGTTCAACTTTGAATTATGAATTAGTAAACCTAGGAACCGATGCCAAACCCCAAAACATAAATCTAGGCCTTGGCCTAGCCCCTGAAGAAAAGCTAGCATATACTCGTCTTTTGAGACAATAAAAAAACGTTTTTGCTTGGAAATATGATGAACTCAAAACATACGACACTTCTATCATCCAACATACTATTCCAATGACCGATAATGAAAATCCTGTCCAACAAAAATTGAGAAAGATTCATCCCAACTTAGAAAATCAAATAAAAACTGAATTTAATAAGTTGTTGAAAGCCAAGATAATCTTTCCCGTCAGACATTCTAAATGGGTCTCCAATATGGTACTTGTTAGAAAGAAAAACAGAGATATTAGAATTTGTATTGACTTTTACAATCTTAACAAAGCCTGTCAAAAAGACAATTTTCCCTTACCACCTATGGAGCAGATATTGCAGGTAGTAGCAGGCTCAGAATTAATGTCTTTCTTGGATGGATTTTTAGGGTACAATCAAGTGCTGGTACATCTTGATGATGAATTGAAGACCACATTCAGAACTAAATGGGGCACATATGCATATCAAAAGATGCCATTTGGTTTGATTAATGCTGGTGCCACATTCCAAAGAGCCATGGACATTGCATTTAAAGGTTTATTCAATAAATCTGTAGTAATTTATTTGGATGATATAACCGTATAGTCCAAGAAACGAGGTGACCATCTCAAAGACTTGAAACAAATCTTGCAACGATGTTTAAGGTATGAAATTTCACTTAGCCCAAAGAAATATTTTTTCGCATTAAGTGAAGGGAAACTTCTAGGATTCATAGTGTCAAAATCTGGAATTCACATCGATTTTGACAGAATCAAAGAAATTTCTGAAACATCCCTACCTCATAACAAAAAATCCATGCAATCTTTCCTTGGTCAAATCAATTTTGTAAAGAGATTTGTTCCAGATTTTTCACGAATCGTATCTCCTTTACAAACCATGATAAAAAAGAACTCTAATTTTAAATGGGGCCAAGATGAACATGAGGCGTTCAACCTGATCAAACAGGCTATTATTAATGCTCCATCTTTAGCAACTCCAATTTTTTCAAAGCCTTTTATTTTATACACATTTTCCTCAGATAGGTCATATGCTGCCATACTCACTCAAACGAATCCAGAAAAGGCGGAAGCACCAATTGCTTTTTTCAGTTCAAATTTGTAGGGTGCTGAATTAAATTACTCAGATGTGGAGAAATAGGCTTACGCTGTTTTCAAAGCAATCAAATACTTTAGACCTTTTCTACTCAAAACCCATACCAAAATTATAGTACCGTTTCCAGCGGTAAGGAATCTTCTAGTAGAAAAGGATGTGGGTGAGAAGAGAGCCAATTGGGTAACTGCCTTACAAGAATATGACATAGAAATTAAACCAGCAAATATTGTAAGAGGTCAAGGCTTTTGCAAAATGCTGGCTAGACTGTCGCAAATTTCTGAAATTCCATCTGTACCGGTAGAAGTGTGTGAGGTAAGCCTAAACGATGAAGAGTCATTATACGCCGATATAATTTATTATCTCAAGAATGGATATGCTCTTTCATACCTTGATCATACTAAGAAAAGAGCTCTAAGGTTGAAAGCCAAACATTATCAGCTCATAAATGGTATTCTTTTCAGAATGAATTACAATTCTGTTCTCCTTAGATGTCTTGAGAAATCTGAAGCTGATAAAGTTTTGCAGGAACTCCATGATGGGCCAGCAGGCGGACACTATGCTGGAGATGCTACTGCACATAAAATATTGCGCGCAGGGTATTACTGGCCCACGTTATTTAAAGACTCGCATAGTTATGTGAGGAAATGTCAAGTCTGCCAAACTACTACTGGAAGATAAAAGAATCCATTCACTACAACCAGTTAACATCGACTAGCCTTCCAGTCAGTGGGGATTAGACATAATAGGTGAGATCGTTCCTCACTCTTCCAAGCAGCATAGATATATCCTTACAGCAACAGATTATTTTACTAAGTGGGTAGAAGTAGTTCCACTCAAGACAGCTAATGCTGAAAATATCATTGAGTTCATAGATCAATTTATAATCACCAGGTTTGGATTGCCTTCCGCTTTAATGTTTGATAATGCATCATACTTTTCTGGAAATGCAATGACTAAATTTGCACTTAAAAGAGGATTCAAACTTAAATATTCGGCCAATTATTATCCATAGGGCAATGGGTTAGCCGAGTCTACAAATAAAAACCTAATCAAGATTATCAAAAGAACAGTAGATCAAAATCATAAAAATTGGCATAAATCCTTAATATACGCTTTGTGGGCAGACCGAATAACGAGAAAAGCTTCCATTGGCACTTCTCCCTTTAATTTAGTTTATGGGAAAGAAGTGGTTCTTCCGACTCATTTAGCAATTCCTTCTTTGTCTATAGTTCAATACATTGATGAAGTACCAACTTCCTCATTACACTTAAGACAAATGGAAATAATCAAATTAGAAGAATAGCGAGAACTAACTAAGAAAATGCATGCTCATCATCAGGCACTAGTAAAATCCTCTTTTGATTCAAATATAATGACCAGAAAAGATTTTCAGGTGGGAGACTTAGTTTTAAAATGGGACAAGGCACATGAAGAAAAGGGGAAACATACAAAATTTTAAAGAATGTGGCTTGGTCCTTTTCAAATTGTAGAAGTCTTAGGTCCATCGACATTTGTGTTACAGGATTTAGCAGGTAAAAGAGACTCTTTTCCTATCAATGGATAGATTCTTAAGAAATATTTTCCATAGAAGATTATTCTTCTATTTTCGTAGAGTAATAGTTTTTATTTTTATAATAAAACCAGTTGTGAATGGTTACATTAGGCATTTACAAAAAAGACACCAACTCTCTTTCAGATTTTGATTTTTCATCTATATAAATAGCAAATCTTTTGGAAAATTGATCTTTATTATTGAAAGATACAGTTAAAGACTATAACCTAGATATGACACTAGTTTCAACTTCATAAAGGCCTGATGAAAATAACCTTAGTAAGAAATTGTTATATCAGTGTAAGAAAGGTATCAATAACAAAATAAAGATTCTCTGTAGAACAACTACTTCCAAAAACTCTATCATTGATCACCAGAGCTATCTAAAGGAAACAATGACTTCCTCCCTGCCAAGGAAATCACAACTTTCAGAGGAACAATCCAAGGATACACTTTATCTTGAAGAATGAGAGGTCTCATCACGAGCCGGCTTATCATAATCACATATATTATAACTTGCTAACTTTGCCAAATACTGCATACCACAACAGCGAAATGACTCAAGATTATTACAATCAATAGGCAAGAGGGCTCATCACGAGCCAGCTTGTTCAGCAAAGTTATAAATCGAGTGAATGACTGTGTCAAAAATTGGCTATCAAACCAAGACATTGTTCTTTAAGAATAAAAAAGAAAATCAAAGCAATAAGTGTGGATGTGGATTCTTCTTTAAGAAGTTGTAGGTTTCTTTAAGTAGGATACAGGATCATTGCTGGGTAATAGGTAACCCTGTCGAGGCTATAAACGCCTGCTAGCAGCAGAGCCTCTACCTGCGACAAATGAGCATATTTAAAATTGGTTTACAGAGAAGACTTTGTTTTATTTTTACAAACCAAGTAATGGCCGATCTAAACATGAGGACTAACTTGAGGGAGCAAATAATAAAAGTTGAAGATAGATGAAACAAAATGTCATTAACAGGTTAGAGCATAATGTACTTTACCTTTCCATAATAAAGTTTAATTTTCTAAAAAAAAAAATGTTTTGGAAGCTGAAAAAATTCAATAGAAACACAGAGATAACTGATTCTTCCAAATGAATCGCCAATTGTTGTGGCCACCAACAACCCCCCTCCTTATGAATTGTTATTGCTAATACTAAATAAGTGGGGACCCTTAGTAAAAATCTAAAAAATCAATTACTGTTATATTTCCTTTTAGATGAAACTTACAACATTATGGGCTTAGGAAAATACCTTGAAGAATCTAAAAAGAGAAAACCTAAGTTTCATAATGAAGAAAGTAAAATTCACTCCTTAAGAGATATTGCATCGCTTAAAGAATGATAGGGTACCTTCTAGTGAGTTAAAATGATAAAAAATGCGAGAATGCGACGCGAAACTTCATCGCATCGCATACGTTAAAAAAGCACTCACATTGAAAAACTCTAAATTCATCGATATGTGATATCGCATATCGCGCATCGCAAAAACCACATAAATTACACATAAGAATTATAACGATTTGCGATCTTCGATACTGCGATCTGCGATACTGTGACCTGCGATCTGCGATACTGCAATCTGCGATACTGCGACACTGCGGAGTTGCAATGTTGCGATATTGCGATACTGCGACCATGCAATAGAACAACACAATGAAATTGTGATTTGTGATACAACGATCTACGATACAGCGATCTGCGATATCGCAAAGCAAAATCGCAAGACCTCTCCATCGTAGTTGGTTCTGGCTCATTATTCGAGAAAACTTTTAAGCCAAGAGTTGGTCATGCATTTTAATGCAAATTAATGAGTTTTTGCCAGTTGTTAATGAAGTATGGTGTTGTGTTTTTTGAAGAACTAGTTCACGTAAGGTGGCATGTTTTGCATATCTTCAACATTTAAATTTTTCTTCTCATTATCTCTTATCATTACTTCCACCTCAAATGAAAACTACAGGAAAGAAGGACGAAGCGTCATACAAGGCAGTATGCAGAAAATTATGAGGAGGAAAGGCAGTACTCCAATGTCCATTTCGGAAGGCACACCTAATCCTCTTAAGGGAGAAAAAGAGCTGCAGAACTCTTCTGAGGCATTCGTCACAGATTTCCCATATACAACCATGGTTGAATGGGTACTGAACAATGTTGATACCAGAAACAAACAGCTTAATGCTCAGGGTCAAGAGCTCACAGAATCACTATTTTTACAAATTTTGAGCTTTATACCAAATGAGAGAAAAAGGCGTAAGAGGCGAAAAACGCACCAGGGAAGCCCAAATCAATAAACAAAGGCAGTTTCTGATGTGCGATAGCTAATTGTGCATTACTAAGAAAACTTGCTCAAAAAGGAAGGCTCCTAATTACTCAGTCACCTGCAAGCCCCGAAAATTGCAAGAAAGCAACGATAGAAACAAACTGGAAACATAAGACTAAAAGAAAAGCAGAAGCAGTCCAAGGGTTAACCAAGTTGAAATGGGATTTTTACCAGGTATACATGGTAATGTCACATAGTCATTGGATGACTCTAAAGTATATCATCAATTTTACTGAGAAGATAATGCCAGCTCTTGTCAATTCTGTTTGCTTAACTCAACCAAAGACGGAAGACAGTCAGCCGACTCCACTCAAGAAAATACTGAATGCTTGCGACGTTAAGGAGCAAATTTCGAAATAGTTAGATATTAGATTTAATTTTAGAAATAGTTTTGCTTAGAAAGAGGACGGGCATTTAAACCGAATCCTCAATTTCTGTAAATAAGTTATTTAGTTTGTAGTATTTAAACCGTTCTCATGCATTTAGAGAAGGGTCCAGAAATTTATCAAAAACTTGTCCTCAGAACATGCACTTTTTCACCCTCAGAGGAGGTTTTGGTGAATGAATGAAAGGGTTATTTGATATTTGCTTGTGATTGCTACTGATGTGACTTATATCTCTTAGTGGATGTTAATTAAGGAGAGATAATCAATTGTAGCTTGAAGCTCATGGTAGGACATATTATAAATGGTACTTTTATCAATTAAACATTTCTTGCGTATGCGTTAAGTGAATATGTCGTTTTATAGTTATATTTATATTATACCATGGAAGTCTGAGTTATCATATGGCACTTTTGTATGGTGATAAATTTGGTTATGTTTAGTTATGAATAGCTATTTATGCGATAGGTTTCACAACTATTTTGTCTAATTCTTACCGAGTAGTTTATCATTGAATTCTTTTCTTATAATAGCTGAATGATCTTTATTACTAGTTATTGTTTGAAATCTTTTTAGATCGCATAGAAGAAAGATCACACCCCGGGTTAGCATAAATTTTGATGTTTTTCTGTTTATTAGAATACAACAACTTAGCATTAGATTAGAATTAGGATAGAAGTATTCCATTAGAACAGCAATACCCATCTTTCTCACACACACACACTGAATTGGGAAACTGGTCCCATATCCCCAGTCGGACCCGCTATACCAAACGGATAAGGAGCTACCAACCAAGGTCCGGATCGGGCAGGTATCCCCCTTGTTGTTGACCCGAATTTTCGGGGCCTTCAACACGATGCGATAAAGGTTTCAGACTCGATGAGGGTATAGTTTCTGTGCAATAAAACTTCAAGCCCAGAACACTATTCTGGCTAAGTATTTCATGATTTCTCTGTGTAAAACAGAGTTTTACCCACAGAACTCAGCTAAAGCAATTAAAGAGCCAGGCTCACTGATATGAATGAAAAACACAATCTAAGGCTTCAACCAAAATATTAATTGGAAATAAGGTTAATTCATTAATACTCAGACTCATAAGAAAGCCTTAAAATTGATACATGCATCCAATTACCATTCAACAGAGAAGAATAAAATTAGATGCACAGAGAGAGGTTTTCCTCTAGATGATAATGCTTCGAGGCTCTCTAACTCAAAGCATCCCATTATTTCATTTTATATATAATAGATAAGCCCTCTTGGTCCTTATCCCATACAAAAACATCCCTTTTATATAGAGAGATTTAAAGAAATTATACATAAATCTTGTTACAACTTATCCATAAATGATTATTACAGCATGTTTTTATTCTTAATTCTATCTTTATCTTAAACTAGAAAAGCATGGAAATTGCTGGCTAAAGGACCCCACTCCTTTGCATGTAGATTCTTTTTTATTTTTGGAATAAGTTTGAAGACTTTTCCCTCCAAGTCTCATGCTCCTGCATCAAATTCTTAACTTGTAAATAGGTGAAATTACAATACTATTGCTTACTAATACCACATGCCTAAAAAAATAGAACTCATGTTCATACGATATTTTTTGCTAATGAGGTAATCCTCAGTGGGGAGGTGTCCACCAGTGTAGAGGACTTAGGAAACCAAAAGGAGGAAGGGGAGTTGTTAACCCCTCGAAGATATTCACCTGGCCATGTAGAGCTTCAAACCCCCTTTGACTCTATTGAGACTCAAATTCGTCTTCTCCACCATTTTGTAGAGAAACTCACAGAAACGTAGTAAGAAGACCATGTTGACTTGGTCAGTTTCTTTGTAGATATCTTGCATAACTGGGGGCACATTTTTTATCATTAGACATCCCTTCACAAAAACCAACAATGACTTCAAGACTACATGAAGGTATCTGAGGCCCGACTGGTTCATATGAAGTCACACATTCATGATGCTTTCCACCATCCATATGACTGAGGAAGAGTTAATGAGGCTAATGACCCCAATGCAACAAATATGTAAGGATGAAAGTAAGATTGTTATAGTTTTTTAATAGATTTCAAGTTTGGTGGACTATGGATAGAAAGCTATCGAGTTTTACTTAGTTCCTTTTAGTTATGTTTTGCTTGTACCTAAAAGCCAACAAATAAGGTCAGAGTGAGGCCATTTTTGATAGTTTGAGGGGTCTCCCACAATTTATATTTTGCATCATCTAATAGAAAACCGTTGAAATACGAAAAAAATAGAACAAGTAAATACAGTTAAGACAAAACACTGATCTACATTTTTTGTCAATTTTTCCACAATCTTAAACTTTGAAACCCCATCCCCATCTCCTAAAATTCTTAGCGCCAATAAACATTTCCTCTTCAATGGCTAGGTTTGTCTCAATTCATTTGAGGCAAAAATCCTATTTAAACATCTATCCATGCTCTATCAATCTAGAACAATCAAGGTCATAGAGGCAACCTTGTCTCAATTCATTTTATGCAGAAATCCTATTGCGACGCCAGGCCATAGCTCACCAATCTAGAAAACTCAAGGTTATAGACTTAAACTATGAATTGTATCTCAAAAGTGATCATATATTCTCAACTTCAAGGTGAGGTAGATAACATAGACATGGGAAACCGTATTTAGTCAAATTAATGGATTTGGTTTGCAAATGCCATAACCTTTGTGGATCCTGCCATGTTGAAACCCTACTTTCTGATGTGACATGGATTTCAAAGTAGATTCACGGTGATTTCTACTCAATCCAAATCTATATACATTTCTTAAATTTCACACACATATCTTGAATTTCTAACTCAATATTACCGCAACTGTCCTAAACAAGCCAATACATTATTCTTGATTATCCTTTTTGGAAGCTCAAAAAACTAATCATTGGCCTCCATATTTTTAGGCAGTCCCTAGGATGGTGATGTTCTTGACCTAGTTGTGCCCCTCTGTGCTGCTCAATATCTCCTATGATTTCTTAACCACTTGAAGAACTAATCCTCCCCCTGAAAGTATTAAAAATATTCTTAAACCATGCTCATAGTTAAACATCAAAGAAAGAAATATAAAATTATTTTTTCAAAAACATATTTTTTTAATTTTCCATGTTTGCAGTTAAATGATATTTTGTCCATAGTTGATTTGAAACTGTCTTTAAAATAAAATAAACCATTTTTCAAAAATTCAAACTAAAAAAGCCACTTTCTGAAACCACTTTAATAGACAAAATGAAAGAAAATTATTTGATTCAAACGAAAAAGACTCTTATTGCTTAGATGAAATAAATAAAAGGAACCAAACAAAATTATTTTATTTTATTAAAAAATTATACGACCACTTTTTTCATTAGGAAACCTCTTTCATAGAGAGCAAACAACTCAAAACCATAAATTATGAACTTTTTTTTGGATCTTACAACATAACTTTAGTGAAATAAAAAAAAAACCTTAGATATGACCCAACAACAAATGGGAAAAATGATGAAATCTGATAAGTTGGGGGGGAGAGAGGAAAAACATGGACTAAGTATCTAACAACAAATGGAACAAACAATTAGCTATGATAAATTGGGGTTTAGTGGCAGAGACGCAAAACATGGATTTAGTATCAACACTAAAATAAGGAAAAACTCCTTACATAAAGTAATTAACAACAAAGGACACAGTTCTAGTTCCGACATGTGTTGTGAGATTATTTTAAAGAGATGGCTATTGAGGAGGCATCAAAACAAATGTGGGAGCATTTTGATAAGGTTGGGGTGGAGGAGGAGTGGAAATTTGTGATGAAATAAGGCCAAAGAGAGGGTAATGGTTTTTTAGATGTTGTTGAGAAGGGTAATAGGTTCCCAGCTCTGGTTGAGGCTCAAGGATATAGTAATGTCCCAGCCCTGGCCACAACAGAAGGGTATAATAACTCTTCGTCTGCATCCCTTCCTGCATTATGACCATGACCATATTTGCAAAATTCCTTTTCGTAGAAAAACAAAGAGATTCACGCAAAGGAAAAGTTCTATTACACACTACAAATCACATGGATACATCACATATTTATAGTGCTTGTGAGATATAACTAATTCCAAAACAAGTAGCTTAGTTGTTGAGAAATTATCTAAAAATATCAATTAAATATACCTACTATAGTAAGCATTAGTTTCAAGTCCCCCTTTAACACTTAGATTATTAAATAAACCAAAAATATAAAGAACACATATTACAACAATATAATTGGTCTTTGTCTCATTGATCTTCATCAACACTCAAGTCCATTCTGGAATCTTGTGAACATCGCTCTTTCCTCGTCCACTACTTTGAGCTGTCACTTGAACTCCATTAAACACATGCTTACCTCAGACCATCATTGATGAACTCTACAAGATCAACAATATTGAGAACATTGCTCATCGAAGCTTCTATGATAAGAGCTATCAAGTAATGAACCATCCTATGGACTAGTCATCATTTGTCAAATATTTCGCTTTCTGTTATCCATCAGTTTCTAGTAAGATGGTCGAAATACTAAATGTGTTCAAGAGTTGATTAAAAAACATGACCTGTCTAACACACAAGGATCTCATAAAAATAGCCTATAGTCATTATTTAGGGATTTCCGAGTACCCAAAAAAAAACCATAACAGTATGTAAACACAATTAAACAGATGATATGTTCAAGGGTTTTCAAGTGCCAAGAACCATCGATTTAAATTATGTTATACAGTACAATGATTGGTTCTGCACCTTCAACATATAAATTTATGATCAAAATAAAGTTATAACATATTTAAAATAAATCAATCAAAACCATACACTAAATATTAGTTGTTGGCTCTTTTTCCACTGGTTGAAAACATAATAATTGATTTCTATCCCAGAATGACCATGTGACTATAATTCATAATGTGAAGTGAAATTTGTTTGAAGCTAACATATCATAGATTGATCAATCATCCTAGATGTTGGAGAAGCAAACTCATTAAAAAAAAATGTTGAAGTAGATTCATTCACAGAAGAGCCATTAATACATCCAATTCACCCGAGAATACTAGTGATAGAAAAAATGTGGAAGCAACCATTCAACTCTCTTTCATTTCAGGTTCAAAAGAATGATCAAGACCCACTGCTTGAATATCTACAACTAATTGACCTGAACACTGGGTCATTGTACATTCCCAAGCTATGAATGGTGTTGAGGTTCCTCCCATTTTACTCTATCCCCCATAACTTATAAGTAGGGAGGCACTCGTCCACAAATGTTCTCAACACATAGGAAAAATATTTAATTGAATCAGAAGTAAAATACCCAAAATTCTCATCAAAATATGCTTGAAATTTTATGTCTGCTAGAAGATGTTCACATGATTCGAAAACAAGACCTTTGACATGAGAAATAGTCATTCTTTTCTCCTAAAACTAGAGAAGCACAAATGAGATTACTTCCTCTGCTCATGCAATTTCACTTTCAAATTAACAAACAAATAATATCCTGGAAGCACGAATTTCTTGCATCTATTAATGCCTCTAATGACACATTTTCTAGCCACAAAACAAGATGAATGCGCTCAACCACTAAATGACAAATACTTTATTGTGGCTCTATGCAGGTCCCACGGTAGATGCTCTAGCTCCATTATTTTCTCAAATCTTACAGAGCTTGGTGTGGCTACAACACTATTACAAAAAATACACACACATAGTATTAAAGGAACAAAACTTAGTCCACTTTAGTACATATTGTAATCTACAAAAGACCTGAAGACCCTCTCATTCTTTGGGCCCTCCCATGAGGGAATAAACCTAGAGCTACCAACTCTCATACCAAGTAGAAAAATACAGAGATGCACACACAAAGGAAAATTTCTATTACATACTATAAATAACATGGATACATCACATATTTATGGTTCTTGTGAGATCCAACTAACTCCAAAACAAGTAGATTGGTTGTTGAGAAATTATCTCAACAACTCAACCAAATCTATTTACTATATTAAGCATTAGTTTGATGTCTTTTTGCACCCCATGATATTGTCAGAGCTGTGGAGGTTGAACAAGGATTTTGACGCAGTATTACCATACATGCAGACAAACATCATCAGTGTATGATCACAAAAAATGCCAAATGGAGATCAAAAGGGTACATGAATGCTCAACCTAACCAATTTCAAAAAGGGACACATTTAGTGTAATTATAATTTATTTTATTTAAATTTAAATGTCATTTTTATTTTTTCAACATTATTTTTAAATCTAGAAGAATGAATCATTTTAAAAAAATATAATAAAAAGTAAATGATAATATAAATCAATAATAATATTTTTTATAAATAAAAGTACTGTAAAATAATAATTTTTGCATACTTAATAAGATTGGTGATCTTTAATTAATTATATTATTAATTTAGGAGTTAAGTTGGGAAACACTTGTCCTATATGTGTAGGTTTATAATTTCTTAATAAATGGAAATTATATTATTAATTTATGAATTTGAAATGACATTGTGAAAATTAAACAATATAATATGAAATTATAACATATATTGCAGTTAAGTTTCCAATCTTCAAGGTCTTAATTTTTCTACAATTTAGGAGTTCAGCTTGTAAGTAATAAACAAATTGATTGCAATAAATAGAAAATAAGGAAAAGAAGAGAACATTAAAAAAAAATAAACAAAAAAATATAAAATGATGGAGGATACATTATATTCATGATATATGGCATGGAAGGAAATATGGAAGAAGAAATTGGGTAATTAACTTAATAGGTAATAGTAAAATTGATTGTAATTAACAAAAAAATAAGGGAAAGATTGGAAAATTGTTGGAGTAATTGTCACACTCACCTCATTTGGAATCAATTAATTACATATACTAATTGCAACCTGGGAACATGGGACTAACCACCCACTCACAGTAAGGATTTGAAACTTTACTACTACTTTCTAGTTTTGTTGTAAAACAATGTCTAGCTATCCTACTTTTTCGAGTTTGGAATCCAACCAAACAATTATTTGTTAAATCATATTTTTTGTTTTTTAAAAGCCAATTTTGAATGTGTAAATAGATTTAGTGTTGTGAAACCAAACAATTATTTGTTAGATCATATTTTTTGTTTTTTAAAAGCCAATTTTGAATGTGTAAATGGATTTAGTATTGTGAAAAACCCCTGAGCACTAGGAATGTGCAAGATTTAGTGTTGTGAAAAGCCCCTGGGCACTAGGAATGTGCAAATTTGACATATCAAACTTGTAAATCCAACAAATTGGTAATGTATTTTGGGCAAATTTCATTGAAATTTTTTCTTGCAAAACCTTCAAAAAATAAAATCATTAGACTACAATTTTTTTGTAACTATAAACCTTAATAAACATATCAAAACCTTAGCCTAGATTTGATTCAACAATTGATTGTGTGGACTAAATACCAATCACCCACTCAAGGTAAGGGTTTGAATGTTTAGTACCACATGCTCACTTTCATAAAACCTCGATAAAAAATAAGAAAGAGATAGAAGCTAAAAGAAAAAATGAATACATCCAAGAAAATTTACCATATTCATTGAGATATTAAGTTTATATGTGTTCAAGTGAAAATTTGAATACCGTATTCTTTAATATATTAAGTTTATATATGTCCATGTGAAACTTTGATTATTCTTTGATAAACAAATAAAAATCAAGATAAATAAGTAAATAAAAATATATATATTTGAAATTTAAATACTACCATGGTGTTTGTTTACTTTACATTAATAATATATTTCTAAAATTGTTATCAGGAAAACTATTGTCCGTTCAAAGCTGCTAGTCCCACTAAGATGAGTAGCTATCTTAGAAATAAACAAACTAAAGTTACTTTTGTTTTCCTTTATGAGAAGTAGATGAGAGAGAAGAAGAGAGTACCAACCTCAGTCTTTCGCTTGGCTCCTTGCTTGTTTCCTCTCCCCTTTGACAGATCTTTGCCGTTTCTTCCTCGCTTGTCTCATTTCAAAGAACACCTGTAGAGTCAAAGTAGCATAATACCATCAAAGTATAGATATCTAGTCATAAACAATATAGGATCAGATATATATTGACCATACAAATGCATATATCAATTCAAGATTCAAAGACATACAAGAATATGGAGGAAAACTCAAATAGCTTTATTGATAGAAGTAGTAGAAGAGAGGAATACAACCCATCGTTCTGACCCAGTTCCATCCTCCCAGCATGAA
>APFE030436235.1:41587-63928 GCA_000404065.3 Pinus taeda | reverse complement strand
GAAGCGTGAAGGTATTGCAGTGGATGAGACACAAGCTGGGTTGGTGAATTCTTTGAGCGACTTCTCTTGAACATATCAGCAACACTGAAATGGATTGGTAGCATTAACCCCAAAAATGGATGGTACGGTGGACCAATGGTAATATGACCGGTGAATGGAATAACCCAACCCGACTCAATCATGGTGATGGAGTGAAAGTGTCATGTTCAAGAGCGACTTGCTACGAATAAAGTTTCTTCAAGTTTTCTTCCCAATTTTTCCCCAGTCATTACTGACTAGTACCTCTTTATTTTTATCAAGCTTGAGCAGGATAACATATGCTTGTTCTATAATTTGCCCTTCGAGCAAACCCGTCGCTATGTTTTAACGAGCCTAGCGACAGTGAAACTCATTCTTGTCTATATGGACAAGTTTGTCGCAATTGGTTTTAATGAGTTTAACGACAAAGACAGCTTGGTCCTTTTTCAATTTTAGAGAGTTTGAAAAGGGACAGAAAGGAAACTCCAGTAATCCTTTTTCGTCATATAATCACTTAATTCCGAAAAAGTATAAAATAATACGAAAGGGATGAATTTTCGATAGCTTTAACAAGCCGAACAAGACAAGCGCTCGATCTTTTTGTGTAATAATCCCTCAAGTCCAAAAGATTAAAATCTAGAGGAGGGATAACACTTCTGATAGCTTTAACGAGCCGGAGAGGCCAATTTCTCGGCAATCTTTTCATATTTTATGAGTCAGATGAAAAGAGCTTAAAGGAGACTCGTTTTTGAGGAACGAGTGATATTTTCGGGTAGCAGCTGGTTCCAGGTAAGGTTTGGAATTTTCCAATCAAGGTAGTGTTACAAGGATGGCTAACAGAATCACTCGTCGTAGTTGTTCCTCAAAAGGGTAAACAATCAAATGGAGGCGTATGATTGGCTAAAACAGAGTGGAGGTGATGGTAAGAACATGACCAAGGCTCAAAAGCTGATGATAATGCATTTCACAATGGTTATTTATGGGAGATTGGTTCATTTTTTAATGAGATTAAACTCTGGTGGAACATATGCTCATTGCTTAGGTTTAATTTTTAACGAGCTTGAACTTTGCGTAAAACTGCTCGTGCCAGTCGTATAATAAGGATGTCTCATCGATAGGTTCATTTTTTAGGGAGCTTGCACCATTCGAAACTTTGCTCCGAATCCTTTCTTTATGAAAGCTAGGAGCGACCAATCCTACGAGTTTAAAGAGTTAGGAATCTACAAACTAAGAAAATAAATGACCGCTTTTCACTTGCATGCAAAAAGGTTTGCACGCCCCCAGGTATAGCGAAGTAGAGTTTCCAGGTTACCATACAGAAGTCCTTGCATCCACAAGATGGTTCCACCTGCGCAGCAGGCAGAAATGCTTCCTCGGCTTAGTCCATCGAAACAGACGAAGGTGATTCTAGCTCCAATCACCTAACCTTGATGAGGGAATCTTATTCCAGTCTAATCCCATTTCCCTAAATAGACGGGTGTGTCAGACTAGTCATATATCCTCCGCAGAAACCTACCCTATACCTAAAGTTTTCCTGCCCAAGCAGACCAGGGTGCATGCCCTCTCGGTTTCAGTCACAATCACCAAATCACTTGCGCTCATTAGGAGGATGGATTGGAGATTGATGAGACATTCGTTGTGAAAAAAGACTAGTTAGGGATGGCGCTTGACTATTAGTTATGTGTGAACCAGGGAATGAAAGCTAGTCTATCAGCTAGACCACTCTGCCTCCATGCAAAAAACACATCACTTGAAAGAGTGAGGAAACAATATCTCCCATGCTATAAATGTAGTCACGCCCAAGAAGTAGATTTTAATCTAAAGGTCCTTGGACTACCATTACATTTAGATAAATGATTTTCCTTCTCAAAGTTATAGGTAAATTTGGAAGGATCGCTAATGGTCGACTGGTTCCTTTGTCGAAGCCTGTCAGATTTCACATCTCAGGTAGAAGCGATGGTGAATCAAGCGCTTTCCAGGGAGTTGAGGAAAGGATACTCACAGAAGCCCCTTCATATATGATAATACTGACCATGACCATTTTGTAAGCTTGTACTATGATTCAAGATGGTACATTAGATGGTAGATGGGGTCTGCCTAATAGATTCCAATCGAAAGAAATGACTAGGTTGCTTGGAGGTGGGACCGAGTAAACGATCGGATACATCTCTGACAGATTTCCTTCCTCCAGTAAAGGAATAGGTAGATTTCCACCATGTTCATCGGAGTCTGTGTTTACGAAAATAATGTGAATGGTGTCGTTCTCATTCTCTTTGGTGACTGTATCATCTGAAGGTAGACCTTATGAAGACAAGTCTGGGTTGCCTGCCATCTCGAACTATTGACTTTGGCTCGGTGTGGACTCAGAAGGTTTATCTTCAATGATAGATGCTTTGACCGACCACAAAGGTGTGTCAACCAGATTTTCAACTAGTGATGGACTTGGTAAGAGTTCCTTGTATCTAGGAGGAAGTCGTAGTGGTGAAGCAGCACTATTATCCAAGACTCTTTTAGCTTCGTTTAGGAAGGGACAACGGTGAATGGCATGATCATCTTCACATAGTCTACAAGGAATTTTAGATCTTCCTTTTTGTCTAGTGACTTCGTTTTCACTAATTAAGAGTGTACTTTCAACATGATCATCAGAGGTTGAGGACACTAGATTGTGCAAGCGGGGAGACCAGTCCCTTAAGATCCGTGGGATGCAAGGACAATCTCAATGATAGTGGTCCCCTTTGCAAATGACACATGGAGATTTAGGTTTGGATAGTGCAGTGTGTGGATTTTCGTTAGACGATGCTTGGTTGCCCCATTTTGCCATTGGCTTCTTCTTCTTCCCTTTCTTTTTCTTCTCAGTCACTTGGTTTTAGCTTTACTAGCTTCACCAAGCAAAGAGGAAGAAGGAGAGGGAGAAACAAATGAAGTAAAAGGTTGGGGGGTAACTCCAGTATCATCCGGTTGCTGATTTGATTGCTCAGGAATCACGGTGCTCTGAACAACAGAGGTCGAGAACAGCCATACTAGCAGGCCAATTGTCAGTCCTGGAAGGGACAATGTGGCCATATGAGGTGCACCAACATCTCCCCAAGAGGAGAAAAGACTAGGATTCCCTCCAAGGGGAAATCCTTGGTTGGTGGACTCCATTTTCTCAACCTAAGATCAACGAGGGAACAAGGATGTTATTATGATTAAAATAAATTTTATGACGCTTTGACACAACTTGCTTTTTCAATTTTTAAGAGTCGAGAAAAATCTAAAGATGCCTCTAGTCATCTTTGATTTTTAATGAGCCTGAAGTGACAAGTGCTCAGATGGACCTTTTCTGTTAAGGAGTCTAAAAAGGAATGAAAGTGACTACACTGGAAATTTAGATAGAGGGATTACCAAACCAATCGCAAAATTGCATAATACTTTTTATGGTACGATAGTCAATCTTTCGGAATGTTGTGTTCAGTGCATTACAATCGATAGGGCATTAGACAAGGCTTCCTAAGGATAAAGAATATAACCTATTGTGGTCTCCCAATATATACTTGACAGTATGTGGGAGCACAAGTCCGTACTGGCACTTGTCTTCTCAAAGAGGAGGAATCACCCAACCTACAATGAAAGTGATAGTTACCAGGCTTTATGACGCTGGAATACGTCTCTAACCTAGACTTCTAAATGTTGTGTGTTAGGTTCCAAAGCGTTTTTATGTTCATTAAAATTTATTTTACAGTTGATCTTTCTTAAGAAGTTTTCGTTTAAGGTTCACCACGTGATGTAGATATACAACTCATAAATATGCAATCTAAGATGATAAACAGATGTTTACTTTCTCTTTTTGCAATGAAAATCCTAGCTACTAAGGAAAGAGAAGCGAAATTCTTTCAACATAGAGCAGAGAGCACACACTAAAATGCACTGTCCTAAATGAATCTCCACAAGCAGTCCAAATACAAATGCACATGCATGTATTTGTTTTCCACTTTCTTAATGTGTGAAGGACAAAAAGAATGCTAAGTACAAATCTGAACTGTCTTTTCTTTCAAAGCGATAATACTAACAATTTTCTTTTCAAAACACGAAAGGAACACAAGGACGACACTTTGCGATTTTGAATTGAAAACTACTTTTGACACTTGAAATACTATTAATTCAAATCAAATACAAAAGTAGCAGTGTAATTGACTATCAAAAAGAGGAGGATTCTTTTATTTGACTGAAAACGACACTTGTGACACTTTCAAATCAAAAGGTGATAGTTCGATTAAGCTATTGTTTGTAAAGGAGAACTGTAAATGGCAAAAAATACATAAAAACATTCACACTTCTTTGTATAATGGAGGCTAAATAATGCAAAGGAAGGGAGTTTGAACAGTGGTATACTGATCATAGATAGCAAAACTCCTGAATAAAGCTGAAGAGAATGAAGAAAAACCAAAATCTGGAGGCAGAAACAGTCTTATTTGATCATCGCACCTGTAACACAGGAAACAGGGATGCATCTCACCTACACCACACTGGAGGGTCGATGCATCCATACTATCAAAAGGAGACAGTGCGATGGTCTAGGGATGAGATGTTAACTTGGTTTTTGGTCACAGTTTGTAGCTTAGTTTAGGGATTTAAGCTGAGCTAATGATAGTCAGTAAATACAAAACATAGGGGTTGATCTAATGAGGTTACTTGAGCCACCACCAAGGCACTTAGGATGTTTGCAAGTCAGATGTTTAATTCATAAACTAACCCAAAGATTGACTGAAGCAGCGTTTATCTACTTTGCAGTTGCATAGAAAAAGCAATTCGAAGGCTAGTTGGCTTAACTTCAGGCTCCATCTATAGCTTATAAAGTAAAAAAACTAGAAACAATCAAACAAGCTATTCTTTCCCCAGCGGTGTCGCCATTTTGTTATCGGGAAAATTTGTGTCCATTCAGAGCTGCTAGTCCCATTAAGATGGGTAGCTATCTTAGAAACAAACAAACTAAAGTTACTTATGTTTTCCTTTATGAGAAGTAGATGAGAGAGAAACAGAGAGTACCAACCTTAGTCTTTTGCTTGTCTCCTTTCTTGTTTCCTCTCCACTTTGACAGATCTTTGCCACTCCTTCCTCACTTGTCCTGTTTCAAAGAACACCAGTAGAGTCAGAGTAGCATAATACCATCAAAGTATAGAGATCTACAGTCATAAACAATATAGGATCAGACATATATTGACCATACAAATGCATATATCAATTCAAGATTCAAAGACATACAAGAATATGGAGGAAAACTCAAATAGCTTTATTGATAGAAGTAGTACAAGAGAGGATTACAACCCATTGATCTGACCCAGCGCCATCCTCCTAGCATTAAAGCCATTCTTCACCTCATGAAATTCTAGATCGCCCAACACTATGATGTTCCACAAAGAAACCAACAACACTTCCTTACAAGATGCAAAATTGCAGCCTCTAGATCTCTAGGATGAGGGATCCATATATAGATGTTTGCAGGTGGGTGAGTTAGCTTCTGGGTTTTTGATTAGTGTCATTTCTCTGATAGTTTTCAATTCCACTTAGAGATTTCATAATCTCTTACTCATCCCTGGGCAAATTCAGGGAGGCAAGTGTCACAAAAGAAGTTTCTGGAAGATTCCATGATCATCCAACTTGCAAACTATCTCTGCCACTTGTCTACTCTTGCCCATCGCACCCCATAGAAGGAATTTTCAATATGCATCGCACCCCCTATGTGCATTAGGTGGGATGCATCACACTTTGACCATGGAGAACTTCTGGGAGATGATGTAATCAGCTGATCTTGTTCCTTTAGGGTATGAAACAACACATTTAGGGACTTAGAATCCCTTGGTTTATGGACATATAAGATTAGGGTTGCAGTGCCCAAATATGTCTATAACAAAAATGTACTTTTCAAAAAATACTTCTAAAATGTACTTTTAAAAAAGTACATATATGAGAAATTTGAATATTTAAATATTACTCAATTTAATATAATAATATTAATAAATATTTTATAATGAAAATTATAAAACCATTATTTTATTTTTTGTAGCTAAACATAATGCTTAGAAATGTTCTGTGTTTTTTATTATAAAAATAAATTTTAAAGTGTTTTAAATTATTTTTTACCTTTCAAGGTTCAATATACCAATTTATTTTAATAGATAGTAATCACTCATCACAATAAATTTATAACTTGAATTTAAATATACACAATTTAATATAATAATATTAATAAATATTTATAATTGAAAATTCTTAATAATATTATTTTATTTATGTAGACAAACTATAATGATAGAAATGTTCTTTGTTTTTATATCATAAAAAAAAATGTAAAGTGTCTTAATTAATTTTGCTTCCCGAAAGTTCAATATACCATATTGATGTATAGATATAATCATCATCACAATAATTATAATTTAAATAAAAAACTAACTTCACTTTTTTTTATAAATTATAAAATTCTCAATTTAATAAATTATTATTTATAAAAATATAATTTTATTATTAAAATTTAAATAAATTTAATTTATAATAAAAATCACTTAAAAATCAAAATTAAAAACTATCTATTACACTTGTAATAAATAATAAAAACAAAAACAATAATAACTATAAACCAGATGTTACATAATATTAATTATTAATTACATTCTAGATTCATTTCCTAATATATTCTAGATTCATTTCCTAATTATTGACCATTAGATGCCTATGTACCAATTACTCATATTTAAAAAAAAAATTCAACCAACCTCAACCTCAGAGTGTTATTAGGAAACAAATCACATATGACTTATAATTTGTTTGAAATATAAAGTTTAGTCATTGTCAATTTAGTTTTAGTTTTTTTAAGTAAATTTAGTGAAACATCATTTTTATTATGTACAATAAATCACCTCTATTTTCATATGTCTAATATATCATTTGAAAATATGTCTAATATATCATTTGAATCAATGTAGATAATTGAATCATTAACTTTACATTAAAGAATACTTTATGAAGCAACAAAACATCATTTATCCAAAACTCTATAAACCAATTTAACAAATATTTAAAACTCAAATCAATTTAACAATATTTTAAAATCAAATCAAATGAAAGAATAAAAGTCAAAATTTTAACATTCTTCTTAAGATTCCAAAATATTTTGAAAATCAATAATCAAAATGAAACTCAACACCGATTTCAATTAACTCACACTTACCCTGCCCAATCCGCCCAAACAAATTACAAACACTCAGCCTTGGCTAATTGGTTTCCAAAATATTTTGGAAATCGACTGTCAAACGAAATTCAACGTACAGATTTCAATTAACCGACACTTACCCTTTGCCCAATCGGCCCAAACAATTTACAGACACTAAGCCTTAAGGGTTGATTGGTTGACACAAAGTCGGAAATATATACATATCCCTACCGTTCTACCCAAACCCTGCAGTAACAAAGAATGGTGGACAGATTTCATTTAACCCACACTTACCGTTGCCCAATCGGCCCAAACAAATTACAGACACTCAGCGTTAATGGCTGACTGGTCTACCTGTGGAGCCCAAACAAAGCCAGAAATATATACATATCTCCAACCATTCTACCCAAACCCTGCAGTAACAAAGAATGGTGGACTCTGACTATAACAAGGGAGCTGCTAATACCAACAAATGGGCACCTAACAAGACCCAGTGTACACCCTTTTTCTTGGACTAAGTTTTTGAGGAATCTCTTGAGGCTAAAATCCATTTTCACAGACATGTCCAGGTTTCCTTCCGGCTCTCCAGATGGATTGCGGATCTGGCAACTGACAGGCTTGCCGCTGAACTGGGAGCGGATAGACTGCAGAATTCCCATCAAGCGGAGGCTGATATGCCCGATTTCCTCCTCGCTGGAGGTAGTTCCCGTGTATGTTGCAATCTCCAGAATGAGGAGGCCTTCCTGCTTCAGGGCGGCTTTGTCTAGAGTAAACGTTATAACGTGGTTCCACATAGGGTTGTTGCCGTTGGTTGTGTCTACTGGCGTTCTCTGCTTACTGTTGTTGTTGGGATCATTGGTGATCCGTGCGGCGGCGGAAGCCCTTATGTTCTTGATATGGGCTGCAATTAGGGTTATCTCTATGTTCTTCGCCATCATCAACACTGTAAATGGAAATGAATGGATGTTATATTTGGAGGGGACGGAAATGGCGATGGAAGGAAGAGGGAAATATTTGGGAAAAATGGAAATGCAGATGACAGATATATTTGGCAGGGATGACGATGGTTTTATAGGCGGGTTGCGAGAGAGAGAGTATTCCCCGCGTTTTCAGTAGAGTAGATCAATGAACAGACTGCGATCCAATAAGAGTTGAAGTTGACATTGTCTCATGCTCGAGGAAGTGGTCAAATTATTATATGAGGATGGACTCTCTCAGGTTCCTCGGCGCTTCAAGCGCAGGCGGGCAATTCATCGACTGTTTCTTCCATTCACCGTGTTTGACGTACCCCACCGACGAACAAATGATGTCGTTATTAATGAATTTTGTTTTATTCTTACAATATTAATGTTGTTTTGAATGTTATTAGTCCTCTATTGTAATCCATATTCTTTTTAAATGTTATTATTAGTCATTATTGTAATCGATTTTCTCTGCTCTAAATATGTAAATTTTTATTTTTATTTTATATTTTATAAAAATCATTTTCTACTGCTATTAAATAACTGGGAACATTCTTGTTTAACCAGACTTATTTGCCCTTTTCCTTATAGGAAGAGCCTATGACTTCAAGCATATCTTGTAACACACATTTGATCATTACTTCCTGAAACAATAAGAAGCATAAATAATCTTAGTGATTCCTCGTTTAAGAAACATATCATAGTTGATAACTCTTTCCTTTCTCGCTTCTCTCTTTTCTCTTGCTACTAAGTTACCACCTACTTCCATGCAAATGTGGGTGCCTACACCACCACTATCAATCTCTACAATACCATTATGATTATCGTGGATGCAATAACAACAACTCCTTGGCTCCTCCAAAGGCCGCAGAAGATTGTTAAGGAAACGTTGATGATAGTCATAAGAGTGTGGACCTTTAATCGAGATAAAGATGTTGAAACAATTCCTCTTAACTGATGTTGAAACAACTCCTCTTAACTGCTTTGGAAATTGTTGAAGAGAATGTTGTTGATTACAGAATCAACTGCCGTGGAGACTATTGAATCAACATGGATGATAGACATATTTGGAGACGATTGAATTAACATACATGATAGTCATTTTGTTACCTTGCACTCAAGGAAAACAAACATGTGAAAAGGGTTAAACAAGGTTGGAAAGAGCATGAAACAAAATATGATGAATAAGGGATGAAATTTGTGGCAGTTATTGTATTAGTCTTTATATCGAGCGTATGTTTTCGAATACATTTATTTTCAGCGAAATCTCAATTTAAAATGTTTCATATATCATAAATTAATACAATCTACATAGAATTTTACATTTTTACAATTTTAAATAGAAATATCTTAGTGGAAAAGAATGGACAAAGAGACGCTGTATATACACAAGATTTCTCATTTTTATATTAGAAAAGAAAATGTAAATATACAAAATCCAACATTTTTGCATTTCTCTAATAAAAAATATCTCTATTCAAAATATATCTTCATTTCTTTTTCTTTTTTCCATAAAGAAAAAGGAAAGAAAACTAAAGTGCATGTGTGCAATGGGGGTACGGTCATGCCAAAAAGGAATAACGTGCTATCTTGAAAGGAAAGGTATATTGCTTACTATGCTAGTCACGGAACTCAAGGAAGATAAATCGGTCCTTCAAAGAGTGGATAAATCGGTCCTTTAAAGAGTGCTTCAAGTAAAGAGACAATTCTAACTAGAATTGGTTCTGACAAGGCAAGTATCCCCTTCTCCCAACCAAAAGTCAAGTACAACTAAGTAATTCGATGTAGATGAATGTGACTTTCAATTCACTGATCATGAATGCATTTCTCATGAAACATTAGATACACTAGGTTCACTTATTATGAGTAATGACTTTAACAATTGGTTTGGAGCTTAGGGGAGTCTTTCTCTCTATTGGTTATTGGTCATTCTATCATTTTGAGACAGCTTAAAACTTATTCTCCCTCAAATTATGAGTTCAACATAGCATTTCACATAAATAAGGTTTCTAGTAAGGCAAGCCTACTACTGGGATTGAAGAAGAAGACTTAATTAGGTCTAGTATGGATTGAAAAATAATAACTGACAAAAAAATAACACTTGATGAGGCCCAGTACTTGGTTTCAAAAGGAAAACCGACCAAATTTGGATGTTGATATAAGGGAATAGAAACTGTGAGGGTTAA
Source organism: Pinus taeda (assembly GCA_000404065.3). Taxonomy (NCBI): domain Eukaryota; kingdom Viridiplantae; phylum Streptophyta; class Pinopsida; order Pinales; family Pinaceae; genus Pinus; species Pinus taeda. Next base: position 53,576 of record APFE030436235.1, on the reverse strand, counting down.
GCAAAGGGAATGCAATCAATGATATCAGAAACCACGGGAGGACAATTCAATCAGGTATGATGATGATTGTTTGGTTCACTTATTTTTCTTTCACTGCTACTTGTAAAAAGATAGACAACAACTAGTGATTGGTGTTTAATGAGACTGACCAGTTTTGCATCATTTTTTGTATCCTTCATTTTTCGTACCCATATTGGTTGGAATATCATGTTTTTCTATATTGAATGGTTACAAAAAAATTGGTAACCTTGTAACCAACATTATCTTATCTATATGGGTTGGCCTCTCATGTTTGTCCATATTGACTGGTTATAAAAAAATTATGAATCTTGTAACCGACATGATTTTGAATGGTTATAGAAAAAAATTGGGAGTCTTTTAGAAAGCATTACTAAACATGAACTCCACACATCAAAACCCTAGTGAAAACAAATAATGGAAGAGTTTACAAAACTACCCACAAACCACTATTGCAATAAATCCAAAGGGAACATGAACAACCAACTATCATGTAAACAAAGCCAAGAACATAAATCACAAACCACCACTTTTTGCCCATTTGGGGGTTTGAATGATTTCGACAATAAAATACTTTCATCTTGCTCTTATCAACTTCTCGTACCTCGATGAAACTTGATTGGTCTAGGGCTTGCGGGTCTATACTAGCACATACCCTTGATTCACACATAGTTCTGACATTGAATTATTATTTATCCATGCATAATCTCCTTTGTCTCTTCCACACTCAATCTAGCATTGTCTCCCTCGTTCTGACGAGAATCAACAATGCGGTGAATGCATAGAATTCTGACCCTATAAGCCTCCTCCATAGTGACTACGATCACGTGATATTTTCAAAGATAACACGTAATAGACATGGCACAAAAACATGGTGTGTCCTGCTAAAAATAAACACACATAGAATCAAAACACAAGTTGTATATATTTCAAACAAAGATTACATATAACAACTATCAATCCCTTAGGGCCATCTCACTCTGATCTTACATTGTACCAGCCACCTTTTGAGATTGTTGTAGGAACATCCAACATCCTTAGCCAAAGGGAGGAATCCAAAGTGGAGAAAAGAGGAGGACGTGGACTAGGGAGAAAAACAGGGACTTTTCTATTTTAAAAAAGAGAAAAAGATGGAGTACATAAAAGTCTCAAGGAGACTTATCTGCCATGCATGCATTATGGAGTGGTTTGGAGAGGATTGATTGGATCCTTCATAGTGATCCGATCCAATATCCCTGTAACGATGAATCAATATTTCTTATATATAGACGAACCTGCACATTCAAGAAAGGGGACGTAGAGTGATATAGATAGAATTGGTGTAACTAGAGATAGATGCAATGTAGTTGGTAGGAGACTATTCTAAGGCTGAAATGCCTTAGCTGTAATTATGTTGTGTTAATATAATATATGGGTGTTTGTGTTGAAACTGTGCATTTATGTGTTTGTTGTACGAACAATATTAATGTTTCTGTGTGCAGGTTTGGTCAACCATTGATTCCTGTAGGATCGATGACGACCCTATGATATCAATTAACTGTTATATATATGCATGTCGTGTGTGAATTGGTATATGGTAGAGAACTGTGTTTAAACACCAAAATCCATCGACCCTTAGTTGAATTCCAACTACATTAAGGAAAAACACAAAACCCCTTAGTGAATTCGTAAAGCGGACATGAAATTTCATACAGAATGGCCTATACCCTTATCAGGTCTGGAAGGCATGTTGGGTCAACATTTTAAGTGGAAGGGGTCCAACCATTGAGTAGTAAGATTGTGATAATCTGATGGATCCTAGACCGTCGGATGAAAAGTTCTGATCAATGGTTTAGATGCAATCGATGATCGCATAACGGAGAGGCAAAGGACTTGGACAGTGGCATTAACGATGATCGATATTGCAATATCATCGATAAGTCGATCAACGATTGGGTCAATCAGAGTTCGAAGGAGCAAATTTACAGTGGTGAACCCGACGACAATTCTGAGCGCGGTTTTATAAGATTTAAGATCCACATATATGTTTGGGAGAAGAATTTTGCCGTGTTTCTGTGTTTGCGATTAAGGTTTGATGCTCTGACTTTAAAGCGAATCCCGATATTACTATGGGTTTCAATGGTCCTGACTATAATTTAAAAGGCTTAGGAAGAATGAAGGCTTTCGATAGACTTGTGGGCTCATAAACCACAGGTCCAGGATCGATTTTTTAAAAGGAAAAGGGATTTTTGTTTCCCCAAAATATGTTCCCATATCTTACCCGGCTTTACCACATATGTGGTTCATCACCCGTTCGAATCTGATATATGACTATCGGGATCATTCAATACTGCTTAAGCCTTAAATCACCCGCGCAACTCTTTACACAATACAAAGGAATTACACTAACCTGTTGTCCAAATCATATAAGGTGGACTTTAAAACTTATCCACCAGCACTTATAATTATCGTCGGGTCCACGACTTCAACCTCTCCACAGTGTTGTACTATATTAAGGCCGACCTCCAACCACCCGATATCTCCGATTGCCAATTATTGCATATCAATGATATTGTTGTCGGCATATCGCTATGCTCCATTCCATCGCCAACCTTACTCCTTCGATTGTGATTTATCAATCCAATCGTGACCGTTGATCTTTAAAGATCCAACGGCTGTTGAGAATCAATTCTTTACTTCTCCACTTGTCCCTTTGCTTAGAATTTATGCCATTTCCAATGGTTTCTGCAGCTCTTTTGGGTTCTTCAAAGGTTCTTCCTCCTTCACTATTCGTTGTGACTCTTCCTTCTAAGCTTCACTTTGAATGCACTTCTACTTCAAAGCAACTCTTGATCTCTCAAGTGGATCAATATGATTTCAATGAATCGCTCTTCTTCTCTGTGCGTCCTTCAATCTCTGCCCTCTGCTTCCACTATTCATATTTCTCTGAGCTGGACTCCTTAGTGAATTCTTGCTTTGCAACTCCTTTGCAAAGTAAACTTTGTCTTTCACTTGAATTTAAGGAAATGGAATGAGCCTTATAATATAGCGATAAAAATATGTGATTAACTCACAACCGTCAGATCAAGGATCCAAATTGAGGGTTTAAATGAAATCAGCGATCATTTATCGAGGAGGTCAAAGGACGGTAGTCTGTGGAGCAGATACATCGATTGTTGATAATGTGATATCATCGATAAGCTGATTTGTGATTAGAGCTCGATTGGATTAGAGGATGGAAGAATAGCAGAAAGTCCAGCGATAGGAAACGGATATGACATGATTTATAAATATGGGTCTATAAGATTTGAAGTCCATGTATGCGGTTCAGAGTAGATTTTTCCCCATTATCCCTTTTTAATTTGATTAATGTATATACGCGGGTTTTAAGGCTTAAAAGCATATTTTTAAGCTCCCAATATGGAAATAAAGCCTGATAAAGTTATATGGTCTGATTTAATGTAAGTCCATGATTTAAAAGGCTTAGAGCCTAAAGTAGTGCTTCCGATAGGCTTAGTGGGCCATATCCCACAGGCCTCAAGACTAATTTTTTTAGGGAAAGGGATTTTAGTTAACCCCCAATTTCTCATTTTCTCCTTAGTGGAGATATAGGGGTAGAGTTTCTAAGGAAAAGGAGGATCATACGACCAGGAGATCATAAATTTTTCTGCCTCGAGAGTCTGATGTAGGAGCATCTGACACCCTTAGTCAAAATTAAGAATACAAAGCGAAAAAGGAGGAGGACGTGGACCATCGAGCTAAACAAGGGGACTTTATGTTCAAAACAGAGCTTAAAGGATGGAATGGATAAGTCTCGAAGACTTTATAAAATGTAATATTGCCACATATGTATGCATGTAACGAGCTTTAGGGCTTTATTTGAGAGTTTTGAGGAAAGGATGTGATCGGATCCTTCACAGTGATCCAATCCAATGTTTCCATATAAATATATGTGTGATGAACCTGCGTGTTCAATAGGAGATATAGAGTGATAGATCGAAACTATAACATCGAGAGTGTTGAAATGTAGTCGAAGGAGAAACTTTTCTAAGGCTAAAATGCCTTAGCTATAATCGTACTCTATATATGTGAAATAGATATGTGTTCAGTGAGTTTCCGCGTGTCTACGTATTATGTCCCTTTCCAATTCTGTTATCTATATATGTGCCAAGGGTTTAAATCCCAAATTGTGAGTTTGTTGATCAACCATCGATCATGGTAGGATCGATGACAATCCAATGAAGTATTGGTATATATATGAATTTTGTGGTGTCAATGCAGGTGTATGGTAGAGAACTGTATTTTAACATAGAAATCCATCAATCCTTAGCTGAATTCCAATTACATTAAAGAATAACGCAAAGGTACTTAGCGGATCTGGAATCTGGACCTCAACCCTTATAGAACATAGCTTATACCCTTATCATTTTGGAAGCCTGATCACATATCGGCAAGTCAAGGACCAGAGGAATCAGAAAGGTGGAACATCGATATGTGATAGCGACAAATCGGTGATTAGAAGTCATGGTGATTGACAACGATATCGCCGATAGACTGAGGCCGATGAAGTGATGTCGTCGATAAGCTCTGATCGACAATCAGAGATCAGAGAAGGAAAAGTCGGAACTATTGCATATCACTTTCGCTATCGGCTACTGCTTCCTCACCTGTGCCTAACTTCTTCAATTGCGAACCTCTAATTGCACGATTGTCGATCGGCCTATCGACGATATTGCCACATCACTCATCAGAGTTTGTTATTTTGGTTGCCACCATCCCTTAGCACCTCTGAAATTTTATTTTGATTTTCAATCATGGTTGTTGATCTTTGAAGATCCAACGGCTACTGAGCATCAATTCTTGACATCTCCGCTCATCCCTTTTCTTATAATTTACAACACTTTCAATGGTTTCTGCACTCTTTTGGGTTCCTTAGAGGTTCTTCCTCCTTCGTTATTCTCCTACGACTCTTCCTTCTGAGCTTCACTTTGGATGCACTTCTACTGCAAAGCATCTCTTGATCTTTCAAGTGGATCGATACGATTTCTTCGGATCGCTCTTCTTCTCTGCGCATCCTTCAAACTCTACCTTCTGCTTCCACTGTTTAGCTTTATCTGAGCTGGACTCCTTAGCGAATTCTTGCTTCACAACTCTTCTCCAAAGAAAACTTTGTCTTTCACTTGGATTCAGTGATTCCTATATGATTCCTTTGAATCATCTTCATTTCTCTATGTCCTTTAGAATTCTTCCTGCAACCTGCTCAGAGCATACAAATTCGCAAGTAATTCATACATGCAATACTTCTTAAACATACTGACATAGACAGGAAATAAGCTCTGTATATATATGTAAAAACAAAGATTACATTTAAGACTCCTCGTCTTGTTGACACACACACACACAGGCCTGATTTCTACTATTCATGGCCTTCTTATCATCCTTACTCTCTTTCATGATTGAATCATGATTGTTCAACACTTTCTCCAGCAAATTAACTTCTCTGCTCCATGGATTGAATTCTTCCACAGAATCTCATTCTTCCATTTTTAAGTGGCTTAGTTGTGCCAAATATTCTCCAGCATTTGCAAGAAAGCCTGCATTCTTAAAATACTTGTTAAAATTAAAAACATAAGGTTGTTGTGCCTTGTCTTCCTTTGGCAACAATTTAGTTTGCTGCTCTCTTTTCTCCTTCTTCTCTGTCTGCACATCAGTATGTTGATTCGAATTATCAATAGAATTCATGAGACTATCAGTTAATTTCTCTTCCACACTATCTGTTCTAATGATGTCTTCCTACTTGGGTTCATGGTAGTGAATTTCTCCTTCCTTAACCTACTGCTAGTTATCTTCACTTTGAAATTGACAATGATCCAGAGATACTAAATGGAAGTTATGCATGAATGATAGAGACTATGGCAGAAATGTGTTTAAGACAGAGATATATCGACGCCGAGTAGGATTAAGTTAAGGAGAAAAAACTTACCAGAATGCCCCGAAACCATTGGATCTGAAAGATCAACGGTCCAAATCCTTTATCGCATCAGCATCGGCGGAGCCCTTAGGGTGTTACCAGACTTGACCATTGATCAAAGGCTCATGTCCCAAGTGTCGAAAAATCCTCAAAAATGGAAGTGCCTAGAATAGGTTCAAACCTAAATGACCAGATAAATCTTGTCCTCCTAATTTTGGTGCCATGAACGGTTCGAAAAATGGTCTTCGTATGTAGAAGTTATGTCAAAAAGAAAATCACCCAATAACCCTTAATTTTGAATTTAAAAAAAAAAAAAAATTAAATATAATATTCCTTACAATATTCTAGGCAATATTCCAAAAATATTCCTTTGGGGTGACCAATGGAAGGGCACCACGTGGCAAGCCTGGAGGCCGCCATGTGGCACCAAGTTCAACAAAGATTGGCATGTTACAATGTTTGTGGAGGCATGGGGGATTGAACCCATGACTGCCAATGAAATAACCCAACGAATTATCAACAGGTTACGGTGGCGAGACTTGGAAGGCTACCCAATGAATGCATATTTGAATTTTGAATTAGTTTGTGTGGGGCCTAAAAGGGGGCCAGTCCCTAAGGGCCAGCCCCCGCTCCATGAGACCTCAATGTAAGAATTGGCGGCTACACCAAGACTCGGCAGTTAATGTGCTAGTAGTGAGGCAGTGGTCACATGCATTAATTAAACTGCCACTTAAAGTCAAATGGTTATGGTTCGGATTGGTGGAGTATTTAGCGGAGATGCCAAAATTGGTGATCCTGCCATTTTGATGGACCTAACTACCCGATAACTTTAGTTAACTGGAGTCAATTCAGGGACAAAGAGGCAGTGGAGAAAATGAGCCATAACTTTGGCTAGGAAAGGCCTTCTGAGGTGATTTTTTTTTACTATTCAAATGATTTTGAAGCCATTGGCATAGGTTACAGAGCAATCAATGGTCGTTTGCATGTGTTTTTGCTCCGTGGAAGTTCTAGGAGCCACTAAGGCCCAATATTGAGGGAGCTGTATAAGGTTGTACGTACCCATTGGATGAGAACCAGTAGTCATTCATGACTGATTTGAGCATTTTGAATCCATTTTGACAGTCCTTCTCACCCGTTGAGGTTTGTATTCAACTGTATATTCATTTTGAGCTTTAAATCTAAATGATCACATACCTATTTGGGAGCCTTGGACCTAGCAAATGTAGCCCAGGAGGGGTGAACTGCTTCATCAACTTCTTTTGCGTCTATGGTTGAGTTATTTTCTAGAACAAATCTATTTTAGTATGTTAAACAGAGAAAAGAAATAATTCTACTATACTTAAATGGGTCATAAACAGTTGCAAATTTCATTTGTTTTTAACTGCAAGACAAGTACATCATGTTAACATGTATACTTACTGAAATGAGTACCTTGCTAAGCATTTACAAGTACTTTCAAATTTAGATCAAGTTGGTATCAGAGCTGAGTTGTTGTTTCTTTGTATTAAAAGCAGTCAAGTAAACTATAGATAGAGCTTGAAATGAGCGAGGAAGCCTTCGAAATTCTCTTGTTATACAATTGAAAAGTAGATAAATGCTCTTTAGTCAATCTCTGGTGTAGTTGTCTTTTGATTTTTTTTGTACAAGGATATTTTGACTATCTTGCAAGTTTTGATGCTTACCAGGCTGAAACTTCAAAGAGGGGAAGGACATTTGACTAGAGAATGAGAGAATCCTCAGTCAAGGAGGGCCAGGGTGCCATTATCTCCATCTTCATATTCACCCTCAAGGGCCCCAATAGAAATTTCAAGAATGTCTAAAAATGAAGGATAAATTCCTACAGACATGGATCCAAAAGAAAAAGAAAGAGTATTCAGAAAATCTTTCTTGGACTTGACTAAATAGTGAGGATATTGTACTAGGAAAGAAATGAGAAACTCGCTGAAGAAGGTTCTAAACATCCAAATGAAGGAGAAGGCTCGTCAGGAGGTAAGAAGGATGATGATCATTCAAAGAAAGGGCATGGAGGAAATGGTGATCCACCATCCCCATCGTCACCTTCTTCCTCTTCATCCTCACCTTCATCTTCAGTTCATAAGCATAGAACCTCTAGAAAAAGTCCTTTTTTGAAGCTTGATGTAAAATTTGAATTACCTATGTTTAATGGTGAAGTGAATGCAGAAAAGCTTGACAACTGGATTAGGTAGTTAGAAGTTTACTTGAGGATCTAGAATATGCATGATGATGCCACAAAGATTCAGTTGTCTTCTTTGAGAATGGATGGAGTAGCATTGGTTTGGTGGGAGGCCAAGACCAAAGAGGAAATCAAGAAATTTGGTAAGGTTACCTTAACATGGGCTGAATTTCTTTTACCTATTAAAAACCAATTTTATCCTCTTGCTCACATGCAGAAAGCCATCATGAACTGGCAAAATTTCAGACATCTTAAGGGTTAGAATGTCCAAGACTACACTCAAGAATTCAGGAGAAGAGCTCTCTTGTTAGGGATAGATTTACAGACCCAAGAGACCTTGCTGAAATACATTGGTGGCTTTCATAGCTACCTTAGACACACCATCTTGATGTTTAACCATACTAGCCTAGACGTGGTTTGTGTCCAAGCTACCCATTTAGAGGCAAGGGGAAAAACACACACTTGAAAAGGGTAGAAACAAGCCCCCCAATGGGAAAAACAAAGAGAAAAAATCCAAGGGAAAGAGAAAAAAGAATGCATATGTCAAACAGGAGAGTGAGAAAGTGATCTTTTAGACACTGTTCTAAACCAGGCCATGAGGAGAAAATTTGTAGGAAATTACATCTTGAAAAAGGACCTCAATTTAATAAATCCAAAGGGAAACAGAAAACTACTGCTACTACATCTACACCACAAGATTTAGGGTATGATTCAGGTGATGAGACCAAAATTGCAACCATGGGTTTGAAAAACTTTAAGGGAAAATAAATTGAAACTCAAGCCAACACTAGTACCTCAAACTGTCATGTACAAGCTCCTAATGAGGAAGAAAGAATTGAACTGTTTCATGTGAGGGTGATTTCAAAACATACTAAGATGGACTCACTTTTTGATAGTGGGTCACAAGCAAACCTTATATATCAGAGGAATTGGTAAAGTAGCTCAAACTTGAGACCATTCCACATCCAAAGCCATATCCACTTGGATGGATACGCAAGGATTCAAATTTACAAGTCTCACGAAAGTGTATATTGCGCTTTGCAATTACTGCAAATTTTATTGACACAGTTGAACTTGATGTAGTACCTTTTGATATAGTAGGAATTCTTTTGGGAAGACCTTACTTATTTAACAGGAAAGCTATCTTCTATCACCATGAAAACAAATATCATCTTTTCAAAGATGGTAAGGAGTTCATTGTTAGATCTCATCGCAAGAAGACAAATATAGCGATGGTGAATGCAGTACAGGTAAAAAGGATAGTTAATTCAAGTAAGAAATTTTTTCTTCTTATGATCAAGCCTAAGGTTGATGTGAATCATGAGTCATTTGACAATTTTGATCCCAAACTTAAATCAGATTTATATGATGTAGTTGATGCACATCATGAGATGTTTCAGGAACCAACAGGTTTTCCTCCTAAGAGGGAGATTCAACATGAAATCTAATTGCATCCATATTTTCCTCTTCCAGACATAGGCATGTTTCACATGTGTGTCATGGACAATGTTGAGATCAAGAAGAAAATCAAGGACTTTTTGCACAAGGGTTTCATAAGGTCAAGTACTTCACCATGTGGGTCAACGATTGTATTGATTCCAAAGAAAGATGGCACTTGGCGTATGTGTGTTGATTTTAGGGCATTGAACAAGATAACAGTAAAGAATCGTTACCCACTTCCAAGCATAGATGATTTGTTAGACCAACTGAAAGATGCTCGATATTTCACTAAGTTAGACTTGTGTAGTGGATATCGTCAAGTAAGAATTGAAGAAAGCGACATTTGGAAGACAACCTTTAAAACCAAACAAGGACTCTTTGAGTGGCTTGTGATGCCATTTGCTTTATGCAATGCACCTGCAACTTTCATATAGGTAATGGATGATGTCTTGCGTCCTTTTCTTGATGATTTCGTCATAGTCTACTTAGATGAAATTTCAATTTTCAAAAATTCTAGAGAAGATCATGTCATGCATGTTAGAAAAGTTCTTTACGTTTTGAAGAAGAATCAATTATTTCTTAAGATGTCAAAATGTGAATTTGGGAAAATTTCTTTGGTCTATTTGGGACATATAGTAGGAGGAGGCACTTTGAGGATAGATCCTGCTAAAATAGAGGCTACTGTGAATTGGCCTGCTCCCAAATCCATTACAAAGGTAAGAAGTTTACTGGGTGCAACTCAATATTGGAGGAAGTTCATCTCGAACTTCTCTTCTATAGCACCTCCTATGCATGTAGTGACAAGTGCGAAGTGTGCTTACCAATGGGGAGGTAAGCAGCAAAAAGCTTTTGAATCTTTGAAAGAGAAGATTAGTTCAACTCCGATCATTGCATTACTAGATTTGAGACAACCATTTGAGATAAAAACTGATGCTAGTGATTATGCCATGGGTGCAGTTCTTCTATAGCATGGTAAGCCTATTGCTTTTCATTCTAAAACTTTTAATGGTGTTGTTGTAAATTATCCAACTTATGATAAGGAGTTGTATGTGTTGGTACAAAGCGTCAAAAAGTGGAAACACTATTTGATGGGGAAAGAAACAGTGATACATACTGACCATCAACCCTTACAGTACTTGTAATCAAAAAGCAAGTTACAACAGTCATGACACTTCAGATGGATGGGCTTCTTGCAACAGTTCCACTTGGTAATAAGGTACAAGAAAGGTACTTTGAATAAAGTTGTTGAGATGATTTCAAGGCCTATTATTCGTGTTGTTACTTTACTTAAGAATGATTCCATCATACATGAGAGTTACATAGAACAATATGCATATGATGATGATTTCAAAGATGTGTATACTAACTTGAGTAGAGGGAATCATGTTGAGGAGAATGATTATCACTTGCATAAAAATTTGTTGTTTCATTTGGGAAAGTTGTGTATACCACAGGGGGAGAGAATAAGTGTCATAAGAGAAGCTCATTCTTCTCTTATTGCTACCCATTTTGGTGTAATCAAAATAGTTTCACATCTACAGAGGTATTGCTATTGGCCTCGCATGGTAGATTTTGTTTCAAGGTTCATAAGAGGATGTTCATTGTGTGCTACAAGCAAGCCTAGTAATAGGAAGCTTGGCTTGTATACTCCTTTGCTGATACCTTCTAGACCATGGGAGAGTATCTCTATGGATTTTGTAAGAGGTTTGCCAAAATCTAGAAAGCAGCATGATTATTATATGTAGTAGTTGATCGTTTCAGCAAAATGTGTATACTTATGCCTTGTAAGAAAACTATAACTGTTGAACAAATTGCTGAATTATTTTTTCATCATGTATGGATTCACTTTGGTTTTCCTACTTCCATTATTAGTGACAGGATTCCAGATTTGTGGGGAATTTTTGGTCCAACCTATTGGAGATGATGGACACAAAGTTGAAGAAAAGTATTGCTTTCCATCCGCAAACAGGTGGACAAAACGAAGTTGTGAATAGAACCATTGTGCACCTCTTGAGAGGATATTGCAACAAGCATCCCAATCCTTGGGATGAACATTTGCACTACATACAACATGCTTACAACCGTGCTAAGCACACTTCCACAAACACCTCATCGTTTGAAGCTTGTTTTGGTTACTTGCCAAAATCACCTCTTGATTTCATTCTTGAGAAAGAAGTCACCATTGAGGGACATAGTCATATTGACAAAGTTCATTCATTCATTGAAAGAATTCAACAAATACATAAGCAAATTCAAGAACAACTTGAGAAGAGTCAAGGCAAGTACAAGGAAAGATACGACAAGCATAAAGTCGATCATAAGTTTCAAGAAGAGGATGAGGTATGGCTATACATTAGTAAGGAAAGAATGCAAGGAGAAGGTAAAAA
>APFE030436235.1:7452-37802 GCA_000404065.3 Pinus taeda | reverse complement strand
TGGAAGTTCTAGGAGCCACTAGGGCCCACTATTGTGGGAGTTGTATAGGGTTGCAGGTACCCATTGGATGAGAACCAGAAGTCATTCCTAACTGATTTGAGCATTCTGAATCCATTTTTATAGTCCTTTTCACCTGTTGAGGCTTGTATTCAGTTGTATATTCATTTTGAGATTCTAATAAAAATGAGGACATGACCATTTGCGAGCCTTAGACCCAACACATGTAGCCCAAGAGGGGTGAAGTGATTCATCAACTTCTTTTGCATCTGTGGTTGAGTTATTTTTCAGAACAAATCTATTTTAGCATGTTAAATAGAGAAAAGAAATAATTCTACTATACTGAAATGGGTCATAAACAGCTGAAAATTTCATTCGTTTTTAACTGCAAGACAAGTACATCATGTTAACATGTATATTTACTGAATTGAATACCTTACTAAGAATTTACAAGTACTTTCAAATTCAGATCAACCATCGGTGCAAAATGATCAACAATAAGAGCAGACCCGCCGATATTTATAGAGGCAGGTCTATAATATTTAAAGTCGGTAGGTGTTCCAGAGCGGGGTTTTCAAGGGTTCCCCTTGTATTTTTGTATTATGTGTGTCCGAAGGGTTTAAGGCTTAAAAGCATTAATGTAAGTACATGAGAGGATGGTAATATGGCCTAGATTTAAAGTAAGTCCATGATTTAAAAAAGGCTTAGTACCTAAAGTGCAATTCCAATAGGCTTAGTGGGACCATAAACCATAGGCCCAAGACCAATTCTTTTTTAGAAAAAGGGATTTTAGATAACCCCAAATTTCTCTTCCCATCAAGTGGTATAAGAGCAGGGAAAGAATTTCCTGCAAGAAGGAAGAAGAGTTTGCAAGCAGAAGAGAAAGGAGGCACACTTGTTTCAAGCTGGAGAGTTTGTGGTCTTACTGTCACACAGAGAATATCAACAGAAGGTGAGAAGAATGCAACAAACCTAGAGCATGGAGTGATCATATAGTTTGAGAGGAGAGAAGCTAAAGGATGCCAAAAGACTCAGTGAATGGAGCTTGGTGAGGTATCATGTAGCAGAAGGATATTGTTACTACAGAGGTTTTTTTGCAACTCACAGAAGACCATGAAGGTAGTTCCACTGAAGAAGTGAAGTGGGTAGAATTTCTAAGGACAAGGAGAAGGATATGACCAAGAGGTCATAAATTTTTGTGCCTCAGGAGTTTGATGTAGGAGCACCCAATACCCTTAGTCAAAGGTAGGAATTCAAAGTGGAGTGAAGAGGAGGACATGGAACAAGGAGCAAAATAGAGACTTTTCTATTTTAAAACAGAGAAAAAGATGGAATGGATAAAGTCTTGAGGAGAATTATTAATGTAATCTACCATGTGTTCCTATGCATATATGCATAACGAGAGCTTTGCGGATTTTGTTAGAGGATTGATCGGATCCTTCTGTGATCCAATCCAACACTTCTTATATATATATATATATATATGAACCCGTGCATTCAATAGGGGAGAGATAGAGTGATAGATAAAGCTTTGTAAACCTGAGTGTTAAAATCTAGTCGAGTGAGAGATTGTTCTAAGGTTAAAATGGCTTAGATTGTAATTACGCCACGTATAATATGTAAATGTTTTTAAGTGTTGAAATTGTGCATTTGTTTGTGTTTTGTATTGATAGTCTGAATGTTCTGTGATCGACCATTGATCACTATAGGATTGATGGCGATCCCAAGATATTTGAGTTAACTATTGTATGGAGTGATGGCATGCTTAAACAAAGTGTTTCTAGATTGTGTTAGATCCTATATTAAAGCACATAGATTCCATCAAAATGACAAGATCAAACCAAGGAATAATGGCAAAGAAATAAAGTATCGGTAAACCAGGGTTGTTGGATCTTATAGATCAATGGCCAAGATTTTATCCCATTGGTGGAACTCTTTATGAGTTATCAGAACTGACCAAAGTTCGATTGTGAATGCGACGTTGTGATGAAGCAACAACCATCAGATCTGGCATTAGATCGACGACCTAGATGTGATCGGTGATCGAATGTTGGAGAGGTCATAGAGAAGGGAAGAGTGATGGTCGATATGCTAATGAGTGATATGGCAATATTGCCGATATGAGATGATCGACGATCGGAGGTATCAGGTAATCGGAGGTCAGCATTGGAACAGGGTTGCGTAAAGTGGAAGATGGACCCAATGGAAAAATAGGTATGGGCTTATAATATTTGAACTTCAGCCCATGGGTTCGAAGCAGGATTTCTTCTGTTTCCCATGTATTTTCCGATATTTGTTGTCCCAGGGTTTTTTAAAAGGAAATAGGAAGATTAATGCTTCTGATAGTGTATGGGTTGTTGATAGTGTGGTGGCTCCGATTCTTGTGTGGTCTATGGTTTAAAGGCTTAAAGCCTTATGAATGCTTCTGATAAGAGTTTGCGGGCCATAATCCATAGGACTCAGGATTGATTATTGTAAAGGAAAGGGGTTTTGGCCTTACCCCAAAATCTCAGTGATAGTGATAATGATTAACTCACATATTGATATCAAATAGGTATCAAATCGGTGATAATGCCGGAGAGGCATTAATGTAATTCCATGATTTAAAAAAGGATTAGTGCCTAAAGTGCGCTTCTGATAGGCTTAGTGGGCCCATAAACCACAGGCCCAAGATTTAATTTTTTCTTTTAGGGAAAGGATTTTGATTAACTTCCAATTGCTCTTTTCATCAAGTGGCATCAGAGTAGGGAAAGAATTTATTGCAAGAAGGAAGAAGAGTTTGCAAGTAGAAGGGAAAGGAGGCACAATTGTTTAAAGTTGGAGAGTTTGTGGTCTTACTGTTGTGCAGAGAATAGAAGCGGAAGGTGAGAAGATTTGCAGTAACCTAGACCAAGGTGTGCTCAATTGGTTCCAAAAAGAGAACCAAAATGATACCAAAAGATCGAGTGAGGAGGGCTTGGTGAAGTATCATGTAGCAGAGGAAGACTTTTACTGTAGAGGTTGGTTGCAGCTCACAGAATATCATAAAGGCAATTCCATAGACATGTGGGTAGAATTTCTAAAGACGAGAAGCATATGACCAGGAGGTCATAAATTTTTGCGCCTCAGGAGTCTGATGTAGGAGCATACAACAATCCTAGTCAAAGGAGGAATCCAAAGTGAAAAAGGAGGAGGATGTGGAACATGGAGCTGAACAAAGGGACTTCCTGTTTAAAACAAAGCACAATTGATGGAAGCAATAAGTTTCTAGAAGACTTTATCTGCCACATATGTATGCATGTAGCGATATTTAGGGCTTTAGTTAAGTGATTCAAGGAAAGGATGTGATTGAATCCTTCATAGTGATCCGACCCAATGTTTCCATATAAATATATGTGTGATGAACCTGCGCATCCAATATAGGAGGCAGAGTGATATAGAATAGAAATCGTGTAACAGACAGTGACCACAATGAAATCGAGAGGAGAGTTTATCCTAAGGCTGAAATGCCTTAGAATTGTAACCATGCTGTGTTAATATAATAAATGTGTGTGCTCAGTGTTGATTTTGCACCTGTATGTATTTCATATGTATATGTGTTGATGGCTTGAAGGCCAACATTTATAAGTGTGTTCAAATGTTGCAAGTTGATAAACCATCGATCACTTAATGGATCGATGACAATCCAGAGATACTAAACAAAAGTTATGCCTGAATGATAGAGACTATGGAAGAACTATGCTTAATGCAGAGATCCATCGACGGTGATTAGGATTCAGTTAAGGAGGGAAAACTTACCAGAATGCCCTGGAACCATTGGATCTGAAAGATCAACAGTCCAAATCCTTTATTGCATTGGCGAAGCTTCCGGGTGTTATCAGACCCGACCATCATTGCAAAGTGATCAGCGATAAGGCAACGGATCCTGGACCATCAGATCCTGAGCCAAGATCGATAGCCCAGATGTGATCGGAAATCGCATGTCAAAGAGCTCAAAGAGTAGGGAAGAGCGACAAACGATATGCTGATGAGTGATCCCTTGATATCACCGATAAACTAATCAGTAATCAAGTAGTTAGAGCTCAAAGGAGAACAGAGATCGGTGCAGTGGAAAGTGATAAGAGTGGACTCGCTGATATTTATAGAGGCAGGTCTATATTATTTGAAATCTGGTATGTGTTTCGAAGCGGGGTTTGCAAGGGATCCCCATGTGTTTTTGTATTATGTGTGGTCGAGGGGTTAAGGCTTAAAAGCATAATTTAAGCTCTCGATGGTAATAAAACCCGATAAAGTTATATGGCCGCGATTTAATGTATGTCCTTTATTTAAAAAGGCTTAGTGCCTAAAGTGCACTTCGGATAAGCTTAGTGGGCCCATAACCCAACCACATAGCCTATCCCGATGGTCCAGATGCGATTGGTGATTACATGTCGAAGACGCCAAAGGACTTGGGCAGTGGCACTAGCAATGACCGATACGCCAATGAGCGATATGGCAATATCACCAATATGCAATGATCGGCAATCGAAACAGGGCTACAGAAAATAGAAGACACACCCGATGGAAAGATAGGTGTGAGCTTATAATATTTGAAGTCTAGCCCACAGGTTAGAAGCAGTATTTCTTTTGTTTCCCGTGTATTTTTCAATATTTATTATCTTGGGTTTTTTTTAGAAATGAAATCGAAAGATTAACTCTTCCAATAGTGTACAGGCTTCTGATAGTGTGGTAGCTCCAATTTTTGTGTGGTCCATGGTTTTAAGTCTTAAAGGCCCCAGTATGGTTCCGATGGGCTTTGTGGGCCATAAACCATAGGCCTCAGGGTCGATTGTTTTTAAGGAAAAGGGATTTTTCTTAACCCCCAATTTCTCTTTTCATCAAGTGGTACTAGAGCAGAAGAAGATTTTGTGTGCAAAAAAAGGGAAAGAATTTCCTACAAGAAGGAAGAAGAGTTTGCAAGTAGAAGGGAAAGGAGGCACAATTGTTTAAAGCTGGAGAGTTTGTGGTCTCACTATGGCAGAGAGAACGATTGCAGAAGGTGAGAAGATTGCTGCAAATGTAGATCAAGGTGTGCTCAATTGGTTCCAGAGGAGAGAACCTGAAGGATGCCAAAAGACTAAGTGAGGAGATCCTGTTGAGGTATCATGTAGCAAAAGGAGGCTGTTACTGCAGAGGTTTGGTTGCAACTCATAGAAGACCATGAAGGCAGTTCCACTGATGAAGTGAAGTGGGTAGAATTGCTAAGGACAAGGAGAAGATAATGCCCAGGAGGTCATAAATTTTTGTGCTTCAGGAGTCTGATGCAGGAGCATCTAACCCCCCTAATCAAAATAGGAATCCAAAGTGGATGTGGACCATCGAGCTAAACGAGGGGACTTTCTATTTAAAACAGAGCTTAAAGGATGGAACGGATAAGTCTTGAAGACTTTATAAAATGTAATACTGCCACATATTTATGCATGTAGCTATCTTTAGGGCTTCAGTTGAGAGTTTTGAGTAAAGGATGTGATAGGATCCTCCACAGTGATCTGATCCAATGTTTCCACATAAATATATGTGTGATGAACCTGTGCATTCAAGAGGAGATATAGATAAATAGATAGAAATAGTGAAATCAAAGATAGATGTGATGTAGTCGATTAGGAGACTGTTCTAAGGCTGAAATGTCTTAGCTGTAATCGCACTGTGTATATAATAGATATGTGTTATGTGTGTCTGCGTGTTATGGTTCCTTTCAATCTTGTTATGTGTATATGTGCTGAGGGTTTAAATCCCAAATTGACAATGCATTGATGGACCATTGATCATAGTAGGATTAATGGCGATCCAATGGAATATTGTTATATGTGGAATCATTTTTGAATGTAGGTGGTAGAGAATCCATGTTTAAAGCGCAGATTCCATCTAGACAGCAAGATCAAACGAAGGAAGAACAGTGAAGAGGTGAAGTGTCGACAAACCAAGGCCGTTGGATATTATGGATCAATGACTAGGTTTTTATCACATCGGCATCAATGGAGCCCTTAGGGTGTTATCGAACTCGACCATCGGCGCAGAACAATCAGCTATAAAGCGATGGGTCCTAGACTGTCAGACCAAGGATTTCGATCGACAGTCTAGATGTGATCAGCGATTTCATAACTGAGAGGCCAAAGGACTTGGGTAGTGGCATTAGTTATGACCAATACGCCGATGAGAGATATGGTGATATCACTGGTATGCAATGATTGGCGATCATAAGTAATGGGTAATCGGAGGTCGGCATAGGAACATGGCTACATAAATGATCTAGATTTAAATAAGAACACAACAAAATACAGAGGTAACCGTATACACAAAGATGCAGTGGAAATAATGCTTCATTTCATTAATGGAAAATACTGAAAAATGTTTACAACCAAAAATGGAAATAAACCAGCTAGGGTGATGGTAGCTTATCTCTGAGAAGAAATGTGGCGGCTACATGCCGCTGAATTGAGTTAAAATGAGGTTCGAAGACCTATTTATTGTTGAGAAACAATGGAAAACCCTTCAAATCCCAAAACCTAACCCTAGAAGATGAAACGCCAAATTTTGGGCCCCGTTTGGGTAAATTGGTACATCAATTTCCCAGGGTCGTAACTTTGGCATATGATCTCCGTTTGACCCATCCTACAGCTCCTTAGAAAGATCTATCCAAGAAATACCACTTTGGGAAGGGAAACATCAGTCCGTGGACCCATGTTGCCCCCATATTTCCCAAGAAATGTCATTTAGGGCCTCAAAACGGCTCTGGAAGTTTAGGACCCAAAAAACTGCTAAAAATAGTAAACTTTGCTACAATTTACGAAACTGAAAAAACTGAAAGAGATAGTTGTGGGGGTCCAAATGGGCTAGGTGGCTGACCACAAACATCCACTTGGATCAATCCTCCCCCCTTAGGAAGCAATGGTCCCCATTATGTTGAGTTCCTCCCTGAGATGAGGAAGCTTCTGCTGAGCTAGGTCTCTCGTGAGCTGTTCTGCAACCTCTGATGTGTCTTGTAATGGTGGGAAGCATGTTCAGTGGTGGTCCACATTGAACACTCAGTGCAAGAAAAGGAATGGAGGAATGTTGTGCTCTAAAGCATTATTTCTCATAGCCTTGGTAATAGTGTACGGACCATGTTGGTGTGGTCAAAGCTTCTAATGGGCTCTTTTAAGGCATTCTTTCTGCAGATGTAACGAGACTTTATCGCCCACCTGAAACTTGTGTGGTACCCCTGTGGGTGTGGAGAAGTTGTCCCTATGTTCTATCAGGACTGTATCCCTTTGTTGCTGCGTGGAGGAACCCTTTGCGGGGGTCATGGATGTAGCATTGATCTTCCCCTTACCTTGGGAGCGAACTAGACATAAAATAAATTTCCTAGTCTGTGAGATGAGCTTGCTGCCTTTCTTAGCAGTGATCAAAGAGGTGGCAGTAGGTGGGGCTACCTCTGGTATCTTGTATAATGAATTATCCAAAGAAATAATGACAGCGTGAGGCCTTGAATCATACACAACATGTCGGCTCCACAAGTATGTCTTGCCTAATAATATGTCACAAACATCCAGAGGTGTTACATCACACAATACCTCATTTGTGAAGGGCTTGATGCTATAGGGAAGGTGACACTGCTGGAAAACTTTGAGATCTCCTCCTTCATGAAGCCACCTAATACTATATCGTTGTCAATGTGTTGTAGTCGGTAGGCTCAACTGCTTCACGACCTCTACTAAAATGAGGTTCTTTTGGCTGCCACTGTTGGCAATGAATTGCAGCGGCGAACCCTTCATCCGCATCTGTGAGTGGAAAATATGCTCCCTTTCCTCTGGATTTTCAAGCTCATTCTTCTGGATCTTGGCGGTGGCAACAATGGCATTGGGATCCACATCAATGATCTGCTTCCCTTTGCCAGTCCCCTTGTGGGGTTTTTGCTTAGGGTTGGAACATGCATCTGATTCGGAAGCCTTCAACTCGGCCACCAACGACTCCTTGGTCCAACACTCACTTGTGTTATGAGTGGGACTCTTGTGGAACTCACACCACTTTCCTGTGTCCTTCTTCAGCTTCATGGTGTTGTTCTTTTCTTGCAGCTTCAACGGTTGTCTTGGGTCACCTCACCTTGGCTTTGTCCTTTGGGCTTTGGGTATGCAGATCCAAAGTCTCGCTTCTTCTCTTTGAAATTTTGCTCAATTTTGACAGTGTATCGGTACTCCATGCCGAGCGAGGAGATGTTCAGGAACTCCATCTCTTCCTTAATGTATCTTTGTAGGCAGCTACAGTATTTGAGTACCAGAAGCACCTCAGAATCTTTGATACCCAACTATGTGTGAAGGGTATGAAAAATGTTTATGAACGCTGACACATATTGGTCCCTTCCCTGCTACAACGTGGTCCACTTTATGTATTTGTCCTCGTAGGTTTTGACAGGGTAGTACTGCTCCTTGATAGCATCCTAAAATGAATCCCAAGTGTGTGCGGCAGAAAATAGTGAGCATGTACTTTCATCCTTCTGCTCGCAGTAGGTTTCCCACCAGTCCTTGATGTGGGGCACTGCTTTGAGAAAAGCAAAAATAATCTTTTCCTAACTCAAAACTTCATGAACAGAAAAATACCCTTCTAGCAGATTTAACCATTTATCTATGGCATCTGCATCTATTTGACCCTCGAAGATGGCGATTTCAAAATTAACTTGTACCTTGAAGGATATGGTGTTTCCAGAGTAGTTGTAGGAAGCCGATGTGTCACCTCTAAGTAGTCGTTGAAGAATATGGGCATAGTTGTCCATCATTGCATTCCGTTGTCACTTGAGGGCTTCTTTGAGCAAGATTTTGATAGGATCTCCTGCCCTCTCGTCTTTCTTCTCATCCGCCATGGGAGGATGTCGGGATTTGCAGGGCTGGTCTTGCAAAATTTCGACCAATTCAAGCCCTAATGCCTTATATCCTGACCTTGTTGGGGACATGCAAAGAAAAACAAAGAAAAAACAGACCACTCTGATACCACTGATCTAGATTTAAATAGGAATGCAACAAAATACATAGATAACCATATACACAAAGATGCAGCGGAAATAATGCTTCATTTCATTAATGGAAAATACTAAAATATGCTTACAACCAGAAATGGAAATAAACTAGCTAAGGCGATGGTAGCTTATCTTTGAGAAGAGATGTGGCGACTACATGCCTCTGAATTGTGTTACAATGAGGCTCGAAGGCCTATTTATTGTTGAGAAACAATGGAAAACCCTTCACATCCCAAAACATAACCCTAGAAGATGAAACGCCAAATTGTGGGCCCTGTTTGGGTAAATTGGTACATCAATTTCCCGAGGTCGTAACTTTGGCATACGATCTCTGTTTGATGCATACGATAGCTCGTTAGAAAGATCTATTTGAGAAATACCACTTTGGGAAGGGAAACATTAGTTTGTGGACCCATTTTGCCCCCATGTTTCCCAAAAAACTTCATTTAGGGCCTCAAAATGACTCCCTCAAAATGATTCTGGAAGTTCAGGACCCAAAAAACTGCTAAAAATAGTAAACTATGCTACAATTTAGGAAAATAAAAAAACTAAAAGAGACAGTTATGGGGGTCCAAATGAGCTAGGTGGCTGGCCACCAACATTCACTTGGATCAAGAAAGTAGAAGATGGACCCAAAGGAAAGATAGGTGTGGGCTTATAATATTTGAATTCCGGCCCACGGGTTAGAAGTGGGATTTCTTCTATTTCCCGTGTATTTTTTGATATTTGTTGTCCTTGGTTTTTTTTAGAAAGGAAATTAGAATATTAATGCTTCCAATAGTGTATACACTTCTGATAGTGTGATGGCTTTGATTCTTGTGTGGTCCATGGTTTTAAGGCTTACAGGCCTCAGTATGCATCCAATGGGCTTTGTGGACCATAACCCACAGGCCTTAGGGTCGATTGTTTTTAAGGAAGAGGGATTTTGCTTAAACAACAATTTCTCTTTTCATCAAGTTTGATGCAGGAGCATCTAACCCCCCTAATCAAACAAAATAATCCAAAGAGGATGTGGACAATCGAGCTAAACATGGGGTCTTTCTATTTAAAACATAGCTTAAAGGATGGAATGGATAAGTCTTGAAGACTTTATAGAATGTAACATTGCCACATATGTATGCATGTAACGAGATTTAAGGCTTCAGTTGAGAGTTTTGAGGAAAGGATGGGATAGGATCCTCCACAGTGATTTCACCCAATGTCTCCATATAAATATATGTGTGATGAACCTGCGCATTCAAGAGGAAATATAAATAAATAGATAGAAACTATGAAATCAAATATAGATGCGATGTAGTCGAGTAGGAGACTATTCTAAGGCTAAAATTCCTTAGCTGTAACCGTACTATGTATATAATAGATATGTGTTATGTGTGTCTGCATATTATGGTTACTTTCAATTCTGTTATGTGCATATGTATCGAGGGCTTAAATCCCAAATTGAGAATGTGTTGATCAACCATTGATCACAATAGGATCAATGGAAATCCAATGGAATATTGTTATATGTGGAATCATTTGTGAACGCAAGTGACAAAGAAATTGGTTTAAAGCGCAAATTCCATCCAAACAGCGAGATCACCCAAGGAATAATAATAAAGAGATGAAGTCTCAACAAACCAGGGCCATTAGATCTTATGGATCAACGACTAGGATTTTATCGCATCGCCATTAGCAGAGCCCTTAAGGTGTCATCAGACATGACCATCGGCGCAGAACAATCAGCAATAAAGTGATGGATCCTGAACTGTTGGATCAAGAGTTCTGATCGACGGTTGAGATGCGATCAATGATCACATATCGGAGAGGCCAAAGGACTTAGGCAGTGGCATTAGTGATGACCAATATGCTGATGAGCGACATGGCGATATCACCGATATGTGATGATCAACGATCAGAAGTAACGGGTAATCGGAGGTTAGCATCGGAACAGGGCTGAGGAAAGGGGAAGACGGATCCGATGGAAAGATAGGTGTAGGCTTATAATATTTGAAGTCTGGCCCATGGGTTAGAAGTGGGATTTCTTTTTTTTCCCGTGTATTTTTTGGTATTTGTTGTCCCGGGCTTTTTTTAGAAAGGAAATTGGAATATTAACGCTTCTGATAGTGTATGGGCTTCCGATAGTTTGGTGGCTCTGATTCTTATGTGGTCCATGGTTTTAAGGCTTAAAGGCCTCAGTATGCTTCTGATGGGATTTGTGGGCCATAACCCATAGGCCTTAGGGTTGATTGTTTTTAAGGAAAAGGAATTTTGCTTAACCCACAATTTCTCTTTTCATCAATTGGTATCAGAGAAGAAGAAGATTATGCATGCAAAAGAAGGGAAAGAATTTCCTAGGAGAAGGAAGAAGAGTTTGCAAGTAGAAGTGAAAGGAGGCACAGTTGTTTAAATCTAGAGAGTTTTTGGCCTTACTGTCGCATAGAGAACGAAAACAAAAGGTAAGAATATTGCAACAAACCTAGAGCAAGGTGTGCTCAATTGGTTCCAGAGGAAAGAACTTGAAGGATGCCAAAAGACTGAGTGAGGAGAGATTGGTGAGGTGTCATGTAGCAGAAGGAGACTATTATTGCAGAGGTTTGGTTGCAGCTTATAGAAGACCATGAAGGCAGTTCCATTGAAGAAGTGAAGTGGGTAGAATTGCTAAGGACAAGGAGAAGCATATGACTAGGAGGCCATAAATTTTTGTGCCTCGGGAGTTTGATGCAGGAGCATCTAACCCCCCTAATAAAACAAAGGAATCCAAAGTGGATGTGGACCATCAAGCTAAACGAGGGGAATTTCTGTTTAAAACAGAGCTTAAAGGATGGAATGGATAAGTGTCAAAGACTTTATAAAATGTAATACTGCCACATATGTATGCATGTAGTGAGCTTTAGGGCTTCAATTGAGAGTTTTGAGGAAAGGATGTGAAAGGATCCTCCACAGTGATCTGATCCAATGTTTCCATATAAATATATGTTTGATGAACCTGCACATTCAACAGGAGATATAGATAAATAGATAGAAACCGTGAAATCAGAGATAGATGCAATGTAGTCGAGTAGGAGACTATTTTAAGGCCAAAATTCCTTAATTGTAATCGTACTGTGTATATAATAGATATGTGTTATGTGTGTCTTTATATTACGGTTCCTATCAATTATGTTATGTGTATATGTGCCGAGAGCTTAAATTCCAATTGAGAATGCGTTGACCAACCATTGATCACAGTAGGATCAATGGCAATCCAATGGAATATTATTATATATGGAATCATTTGTGAAAGCAAGTGGCAGAGAAACTGGGTTTAAAGCACAGATTCCATCCAAATAGCGAGATCGAACCAAGGAAGAACAGTGAAGAGATGAAGTCTCGACAAACCAAATGCCGTTGGATCTTATGGATCAACGACTAGGATTTTATTGCATCAACATCGGTGAAGCCCTTAGGGCGTTATCGAACCCAACCATCAACGCAGAATGATCAGCGATAAAGCGATGGATCATGGACCATAGAATTAAGAGTTCCGATCGAAGGTCTAGATGTGATTGATGATCACATATTGGAGAGGCCAAAGGACTTAGGCAGTGGCATTAGTGATGACCAATATGCCGATGAGTGATATGGCGATATCACTGATATGTGATGATTAACAATCGAAAGTAATGGGTAATCGTAGGTCGGCATCAGAATAGGGCAACAAAAAGCGGAAGACAGACCTGATGGAAAGATAGGTGTAGGCTTATAATATTTTAAGTCCAACCCATGGTTTGGAAGCAAGATTTCTTCTATTTCCCTTGTATTTTTTGATATTTGTTGTCACGGGTTTTTTTAGAAAGGAAATAAGAAGATTAACGCTTGTGATATTATACAGGTTTCCAGTAGTGTGGTGGCTCCGATTCTTGTGTGGTCCATGGTTTTAAGGCTTAAAGTCCTCAATACACTTCTAATGGGATTTTTGGGCCATAACCCACAGGCCTCAGGATTGATTGTTTTTAAGGAAAAGGGATTTTTCTTAACCCCCAATTTCTCTTTTCATCAAGAATTCTTTCCCTACTCTGATACCACTTGATGGGAAGAGAATTTTGGGTTTAATCAAAATCCCTTTTCCTTAAATAAATTGATCCCGAGGCCTGTGAGTTATTGGCCCACAAAGCCTATCAGAAGCATTCACATATTGGAGAATGTCGTGTGTTAACAAAAGCAATAATTTCTTTAAAGGAAAATGGATTTTGGTTTCCCCAAAATATATTACCATCAAGATTTATCATAGCAGACAAAGATTCTGTGTGCAAAGGATGATTAAATAAATTCCTAAGAGAAGGAAGAAGTAGTGCAAGCAATGGAGGAAGAGGTACAGTTGATAGAGCTGGAGAGTTATGGTCTTACTGTCGCATAGAGAACGACAACCATGGGTGAGAAGATTTGCAGCAAACCTAGAGCATGGAGTGCTCAATTGGTTCCCAAGGAATAAGGGATCCCTGTTTATTTCTCTTTATATCAAGTGGTATCAAAGTAGGGAAAGAATTTCCTGCAAGAAGGAAGAAGGGTTTGCAAGTAGAAGGGAAAGGAGGCATAGTTGTTTAAAGCTAGAGAGTTTGTGGTCTTACTATCATGCAGAGAATGAGAGAAAAAGGTGAGAAGATTTGCAGCAACCTAGAGCAAGGTGTGCTCAATTGGTTCCAGAGAAGAGATCCAAAAGGATGCCAAAAGACCGAGTGAGGAGGGCTTGGTGAGTATCATGTAGCAGAGGAAGACTGTTGCTGCAGAGGTTGATTGCGGATCACAGAAGATCATAAAGGAAATTCCACATAGATGTGGGTAGAATTGTTAAAGACAAGGAGAAGCATATGACTAGGAGGTCATAAACTTTTGTGCCTCAGGAGTCAGATGTAGGAGCATCCAACACTCCTAGTCAAAAGGAGGAATCGAAAGCAAAAAAGGAGGAGGAGATGGACCATGGAGTTGAACAAAGGGACTTTCTATTTAAAATAGAGCTCAATTGATGGAAGCGATAAGTCTCTAGATAACTTTATTTACCACATATGTATGCATGTAGCGAGCTTTAGGGCTTTAGTTGAGTGATTCAAGGAAAGGATGTGAACAAATCCTTCATAGTGATCCAATCCAATGTTTCCATATAAATATATGTGTGATGAACTTGCATATTCAATATAAGAGGCAGAGTGATATAGAATAGAAATTTTGTAACAGAGAGTGACCACAATGTAGTCGAGAGGAGAGTTTGTCCTCAGGCTGAAATGCCTTAGAGTTGTAATCGTGTTGTGTTAATATAATATATGTGTGTGTTTAGTGTTGATTGTGCTCTTGTATGTATTTCATATGCATATGTGTTAATGGCTTGAAAGCCAACATTTATAAGTGTGTTCAAATGTTGTAGGTTGATCAACCATCGATCACTAAATGGATCGATGGCGGTCCATAGATACTAAATGGAAGTTATGCCTGAATGAGAAAGACTGTGGTAGGAATATGTTTAACATAGAGGTCCATTGATGGTGAGTAGGATTAAGTTAAGGAGGGAAAAATTACGAGAATGCCCTGGAACCGTTGGATCTGAAAGATCAATAGTCCAGATCCTTTATCGCATTAGTAGATCTTTCGGGTGTTATCAGACTTGACCACCATCACAGAGCGATCAGTAATAAGGTGATGGATCCTAGACCATTAGATCCTGATTGACCGCCCAGATGCGATCGACGATTGCATGTTGAAGAGGTCAAAGAGCAGGGAAGAGCGAAGACCGATATGCCAATGAGCGATATGGTGATATTAGCGATAAAATAATTAGTGATCAGGTAGTCAGAGTTCAGAGAAGATTAGAGATTGGTGTAGTGGAAAGCGATAAAAGCAGACTTGCCAATATTTATAGAGGCAGGTCTATAGTATTTGAAATCTGGTAGGTGTTATGGAGTGGGGTTTTCAAGGGATCCCCATGTATTTCTGTATTATGTGTGGCTGAGGGGTTAAGGCTTAAAAGCATAATTTAAGATCTCGATGATAATAAAACTCGATAATGTTGTATGGCTCCGATTTAATGTAAGTCCTTGATTTAAAAAGGCTTAGTGCCTAAAGTGTGCTTCCGATAGGCTTAGCAGGTCTAGAACCCACAAGCCTCAAGATCGATTTTTGTAGGGGGAAAGAGATTTTGGTTAACCCACAATTTCTCTTTTATATGCTAAAACCCTTCAGAACCTTTATATAAACCACAATCCACACACACACACACACAACACACACACAGAATATATATATATATATATAATATATATATATATAATATATATAATATATATATATATATATATAATATATATATAATATATATATATATAGTATAATATAATTAATATATAATATATATATATATATAACCATAATCCTTTCATATGCTTTGTTACATGTATATATTAACACAATACACTATCGACGCTAATCTCCTAGTGTAATCCTTACACAAAGGAATTCCATGCAATACGCCTTTTTCCTCCTTTATACGGGTTCTGCATAGAACCCAATGTTAAAACCTCATCACAATTGCTATTGGCTATCTTCCCCGGCCTTACCACATATGTGGTTCATCACCCCTCTGACTCTGATATATGACTATCGGGATCATTAAACACTGCTTAAGCCTTAAATCACCTGTGAAACTCTTTACACAATACAAAGGAATTGCACTAACCTGTCATCCAAATCATATAAGGTAGACTTCAGAACTTATCCACCGGCAGTTATAATTGTTGTCGGGTCCACAACTTCAACCTCTCCACAGCGCTGTACTATATTAAGGCCGACCTCTGACCACCTGATATCTCTGATCACTGATTATCACATATTGGCAATAACGCTGTCAGCATATCGCTACGCTCCATTCCATCGCTAGCCTTACTCCTCTGATTGTGATTTAGCGATCTAATCGTGACTGTTGATCTTTGAAGATTCAATGGTTGCTGAGCATCAATTCTTTACTTCTCCGCTTGTCCCTTTGCTTAGAATTTATGCCATTTCCAATGGTTTTTGCGGCTCTTTGAGGGTTCTTTAGAGGTTCTTCCTCCTCCGCTATTCGCCGCCGAGGTCCACAGTCTGTGTCATTCACACATAACTTCCATTTAGTATCTCTGGGTTGCCATCGATCCATTCAGTGATCGATGGTTGATAAACCTGCAGCATTTGAACACACTTATAAACACTAGCTTCCAAGCCATTAACACACATATATATATATATATATGAAATACATACAACACACAATCAACATTGAAACACATAATTTACTATTATATATAGAATGGTTATAAGCCAAGGCATTTTAGCCTTAGGTCAAACTCTCCTTTCAACTACATTGTATCTATATCACTCACTATATCCCCCCTGTATTAAGGCCATAGGAAACATCCCTTTCATAAGACTTGTGTGTTATCAAATTTTTAATTTATAGAGGCCCATGGAACCCCCTTGATGATATTAGTAGTGCCACTGCCCAAGTCCTTTGGCCTCTACAATATGCGATCGCCGATCGCATCTGGACCATCGATCGAAACTTTTGATCCGACGGTCTAGGATCCATCACTTTATCACTAATCATTCTCTGTCGTTGGTCAGGTCTGATAACAACCTAAGGGATCCACCGATGCCAATGCAATAAAATTGCATCCATTGATCCATAAGATCCAATGACCCTAGTTTGTCGAGAATTCATCTCTTCACTGTTCTTCCTTAGTTCGATCTCGCCGTTTGGATTGAATCTGTGCTTTCAACCCAGTTTCTTTGCCACCTGCGTTCACAAACGATTCCACATATAAAAATATTCCATTGGATCGCCATTGATCCTACTGTGATCAATGGTTGATCAACACATTCTCAATTTGGGATTTAAGCCCTCGGCACATATACACATAACAAAATTGAAAGGAACCATAATGCATGGACACACAGAACACATATCTGTTATATACACAGTACGATTACAGCTAAGGCATTTTAGCCTTAGAACAGTCTCCTACTCGACTACATCACATCTATCTCTGATTTCATAGTTTCTATCAATTTATCTATATCTCCTCTTGAACACGCAAGTTCATCACACATATATTTATATGGAAACATTGGATTGGATCACTGTGGAGGATCTTATCACATCCTTTCCTCAAAAATCTCAACTGAAGCCTTAAAGCTCACTACATGCATACATATGTGGCAGTGTTACATTTTAAAAAGTCTTTGAGACTTATCCATTCCATCCTCTAAACTTTGTTTTAAACCAAAAGTCCACTCGTTTAGCTCGATGGTCCACATCCACTTTGGATTCCTTTATTTGATTAGGGTGGTTAGGTTCTCCTGCTTTTGTTAGAGGATTGATTGGATCCTTCTAGGATTCTGATGCAAGAGCATCTAAGCCCCCTCATCAAACAATGGAATCCAAAGCGGACGTGGACCATCAAGCTAAACAAGGGGACTTTCTGTTTAAAATAGAGCTTAAAGGATGGAATGGATAAGTCTCGAAGACTCTATAAAATGTAATACTTCCGCATATCTATGCATGTATCGAGCTTTGGGACTTTAGTTGAGAGTTTTGAGGAAAGGATGTGATAGGATCCTCCACAGTGATCCGATCTAATGTTTCCATATAAATATATGTGTCATGAACCTGCGGGTTAAAGAGGAGATATAGATAAATAGATAGAAATTGTGAAATCAGAGATAGATGTGATGTAGTCGAGTAGGAGCCTGTTCTAAGGCTGAAATTCCTTAGATGTAATCATACTGTGTATATAATAGATATGTGTTCTATGTGTTTGCGTCTTATGGTTCCTTTTCTGTTATGTGTATATGTGCTAAGGGCTTAAATCCCAAATTGAGAATCCATTGATCGACCATTGATCACAGTAGGATCAATGGTGATCTAATGGGATATCATTATATGTGGAATCGTTTGTGAACATAGGTGGCAAAGAAACTAGGTTTAAAGTGCAGATTCCATCGAAACAGGGAGATCAAACCAAGGAAGAACGATGAAGAGATGAAGTCTCGACAAACTAGGGCCGTTGGATCGTATGGATCAACGACTGTGATTTTATCGCATTGGCATCGTGGAGCCCTTAGGGTGTTATCAGAACCAAACATCAGTGCAGAACGATCAACGATAAAATGATGGATCCTGAACCATCAGATCAAGAGTTCCGATCGACAATCTAGATGTGATCGACGATCGCATATCAGTGAGGCCAAAGGACTTGGGAAGTGGCATTAGTGATGACTGATACGCCGATGAGTGATATAGCGATATTGCTTATAGACCGAGGCCGATGAAGTGATGTTATCAATAAGCTCTGATTACTGATTGTAGATCACGTCGATCGGAAATCAGAGAATAGTCCTTTGGCCACTATAACTCCGTCCATTTCGTTCCTTCAAACACTTCCACAGCTCTCCACTTCCGAACTTTGAATCCTCCGATCAGCTGAACTTCAATTTCCAATCAAACTTATCGATGACATTGCTATCGCTATATCACAATCTCTCATTCCATGGCTACAATCATTCAACTTTGTCAAAATGTGACTAGTAATCCCATTGGGACCATCAATCCCCCTCTCGATCTAACGGCTGCGATTCAATCCTCATATCGCAATTGCTATATTTAAAAGTCTCTATAAATTTAAAGGGATCCCTTGAAAACCATATATTTTTCCTTTTTCAGCTGACGTGATAAAGTGATGATCGCTTATCATGAATCCTTAATGCATGAGGCCATCCCTATATAAAACAATCCACTTATGCAATAAGAATCCTGTGCATTCACTCTTGTTTCCCCCTTAACATGATCTCGTCTACCTTTGATGGACTTACCATACGCTTGGCTTCCTCTGCCATACTTAGCCACTTACATTGTTATCACTCCATACAACAGTTAAAGATATTTTAGATCACCATCAATCCTTTCAGTGATCAATGGTCAATCAAACCGGCACACGGAACATTCAGACTATCTATATGAAGCACACACAGATGCATAATTTCAACACTTAAATACATTTATATATTATACATGGCATAATTGCAAGCTAAGGCATTTCAGCCTTAGAACAGTTTCTCACTCGACTACATTTGAATAATCTTGGTTTACACAATTTCTATCTCTATCACTCTCTCCTCTTGAACGCGTAGGTTCATCACACATATATTTATATGGAAACATTAGATCGAATAATTGTGGAGGATCCAATCACATCCTTTCCTCAAAAATCTCAACTGAAGCCCTAAAGCTCACTACATGCATACATATGTGGTAGTATTACATTTATAAAGTCTTCAAGACTTATCCATTCCATCCTTTAAGCTCTGTTTTAAACAGAAATTCCCGTTGTTTAGCTCGATGGTCCATTCCCGCTTTGGATTCCTTTGTTTTGATTGGGGGGGGGGGTTAGATGCTCCTGCATTAGACTTCCGAGGCACAAAAATTTATGACCTCCTAGTCATATACTTCTCCTTGTCTTTAGCAATTCTACCCACTATTTCAGTGGAACTGCTTTTATGATCTTTGTGAGCTACAACCAACCTTTGCAATAATGGTCTCCCTCTACTACATGATACCTCACCAAGCCCTCCTTACTCAGTCTTTTAGCATCCTTTTGGTTCTATTCTCTGGAACCAATTGAGCACTCCTTGCTCTAGGTTGTTTCAAGTATTCTCACCTTCCGATGCCATTCTCTACACGACAGTAAGACCACAAACTCTCCCTCTTTAAACAACTATGCCTCCTTTCCATTCTTCTTGCAAAATCTTCTTCCTTCTCACAGGAAATTATTTCGCTACTCCAATACCACTTGATGGAAAGAGAAATTTGGGGTTAATCAAAATCTCTTTCCCTGAAAAAAATCGATCCTGAGGCCTGTGGGTTATGGCCCACAAAGCTTGTCAAAAGTGTTCGCAAGGATTTAAGCCTTTATGATCATGGACCATTTAACATTATCCGAATATGGAAAACATACGAAAAATCCACCCCATAACACATGTTTGACTTCAAAAGTTATAAAGCCGCATTTATAAATCTTCGGCTCCACACCTCCAACCCTTCAGACCTCCGATCACCATTAGAACTTATCAACGACATTGCTATCGCTATATCACAATCACTCATTCCATGGCCACAATCATTCAACTTTGCCAAAATGCAACTAGCGATCCCATCGGGACCGTCAATCTCTATTTCGATCTGACGGTTGCAATTCAATCCTCGTGTTGCAATCACTATATCTAAAAGCCGCTCCAATCTCATTCCAATGGGTTCTACTGATGTGATATTTGGTCTAGCTCTATTCCTTGCGAATCAATCTATACCATTGATCATATTGATCCAACAGTCGTTGTGCATTCTCGCCACTTCCTCCTTAACTTTGTCCTAATTTCCTTTTGATGGATTTTTATGCTTAAACAAAGTTCTCTACCATACTCCATTTATGCGTGTGATATTCATAACATCATTGTATCACCATCGATTCTACAATGATCGATGGACAATCAATACTTACAAACGAGATTTAAAGTCTCCACGCATATACACACAGAATTGAAAAGGGGTATCATTCACAAGCACACAGAAGTTAAAAACAGAACACATATATATTCTTTATACACAACATAATTACATTCTAAGGCATCTAAGCCTTAGTGACGGGTTCTTCTTCAACTACATTGTAAACACTCTATTCTCACAATCTTCTATCTATTACTCCCTCAATTACATTAAATACTCTTGATCTTACACTTTATATTTGTCTTACGATATATCTCGAACATCCAGGTTCATCAACATATATATAAGGAACATAATTTGGATCAGATCACTGAAAGGATTCGATCAGATCTCTCCATGATTTCCTCTAACAAAAGCCCTAAAGCTCGTTATATGCATACATATATGGTAGTATTACATTTAATAAAGTATTCAAGAGACTTACCCATTCCATCAAATAAGCTATGTTTAAAAAAAAAAATCCTCTTGTTTAGCTCAATGGTCCACATCTACTTTGGATTCCTTTGCTTGATTAGGGGTGCTAGATGCTCTTGCATCAGGCTCCCAAGGCATAGAAATTTATGAAATCTCTGTGGAATTTTCTTTATGATCTTCTATGAGCTACAACAAAACCTTTGTAGTAAAATTCTTCCTCTGTTACACGATACCTCACCAATCCCTCCTCACTCGATCTTTTGGCATCCTTCTGGTTCTTTCATCTAGAACCAATTGAGCACACATTGCTCTAGGCTACTACAAATCTTCTCACCTTCCACTGTCATTCTCTGTGAAAAAATAAGACCACAAACTCTTTAACATTAACCAATTGTGCCTCCTTTCCCTTTTGCTTGCAAACTCTTCTTCCTTCTTGTAGGAAATTCTTCCCTTGCTTTGATACCACTTGATGAAAAGAGAAATTGGGCTTAACCAAAATCCCTTTTTCTAAAAAAAAATCAATCTTGACGCTTGTAGGTTATGGCCCACAAACCCTTATTGGAAGTGTTCATAATGCTTTTAGCCTTTAAACCATGGACCACAAAAGAATTAGAGCCACCACACTATCGGAAGCCCATACACTATCATAAGCGTTAATCTTTTGATTTCCTTTCGGAAAACCCCAGGAAAACAAATATTAGAAAGTACAGGGGAAACAGAAGAAATCCCACTTCGAACCCATGGGCCAAGCTTCAAATATTATAATCCTGCACCTATTTTTCCATTGGGTCTATCTTCCGCTTTTCGCAGCCCTATTCTGATGTTGACCTCTAATTACCCAATACTTCATTTCTTCACCATTTTTCCTTGGTTTGATCTCACTATTTTGATGGAATATCTACACTTTAATACAGGATCTGCCACAATCTGGAAAACTCCATTTAAGCATGTCATCACGCCATACAACAATTAAGTCAAATATCTTGGGATCGCCATCGATCCTACAGTAATCGATGGTCGATCAAACCTGCACACTGAACATTCAGACTATTTATATGAAACACACACAAATGCACAATTTCAACACTTAAATACATTTATATATTATACATGGCATAATTACAAGCTAAGGCATTTCAGCCTTAGAATAGTGTCTCACTTGACTACATTTTAGCACTTAGGTTTACAAAGCTTTATCTATCACTTTGTCTCTCCCCTGCTGAATGTGGAGGTCCGTCTATGTATATATATATAAGAAGTGTTGGATTGGATCACAGAAGGATCCGATCAATCCTCTAAAATAAGGTCCTACCCACTAAGGCCTTCAGACTTAATATAAGGATTTGGAGGAAAGAATTTAATCCAAGGTTTGAGGGTTCAAATTCTCGATAGAAGAAAAACTTGAGGAAGAGACTATGTTAGCTAAAAACATAGTAAAGGATAATCAATTCACTATGATGATAGGAATAGTGGAGATAACCATGGAAACTGTTGAGACAAACAGTAGGGAAGAAGGAAATCTACTGAAAGATGTTAAGAAGGAGGAACCCTATGCAAGGGATTTAACCTTGGGAAAAGTAACACTAAAAAAGGAGTTCTTTGAAGAGGATGAACAATATTTTGAAGATGTCGAAAGTCTGGAGGAGTACTCTAGGAGAACCCAGTATAATGGAGAATACCTCTTGAATGAGGGAAGTAGTGATTTGCTACTACAGAAAGGCCTCGAGATTACAAGGGTCAGAAGAAGACAGGGTTTTAATATTGTAACATAGCATGTAAATGATGAATCCCTTTACATTTTATCTGTAAAGGATAGTTTGATAAAACTCTTCCCTGCTCTTTGACCTCTCCAACATGTGATCACCGATCGCATTTGGGCCATCAATCTGGGCTCAGGATCCAATGGTCTAGGATCCATCGGCTTATCGTTGATTGCTCTACAATGATGGCCAGGTCTGATAACACCCAAAAGCTCCGTCGATGCGATAAAGGATCTGGACCATTGATCTTTCAGATCCAACAATTCCAAGGCATTCTGGTAATTTTTCCCTCCTTAACTTAATCCTACTCACCATCGATGGATCTTTGTGTTAAACACAGTTCTTCCATAGTCTCTGTCATTCACACATAACTTTCATTTAGTATTTCTGGGTCGTCATCGATCCATTAAGTGATTGATGGTTGATCAACCTGCAACATTTGAACACACTTATAAATGCTAGCTTTCAACCCATTAACACATATACATATGAAGTACATACATGTGCACAATCAACACTGAACACACACATATTTTATATTAACACAACATGGTTACAATTCTAAGGCATTTCAAGCTTAGGACAAACTCTCTTATCGACTACATTGTGGTCACTTTCTGTTACACGATTTCAATTCTATATCACTCTACCTCTTGTATTGAATGCGCAGGTTCATCACACATATATTTATATGGAAACATTGGATCAGATCACTATGAAGGATTCGCTGACATCCTTTCCTTGAATCACTCAAATAAAGCCCTAAAGCTCACTACATGCATACATATGTGGTAGATAAAGTCTTCTAGAGACTTATCACTTCCATCAATTGAGATTTGTTTTAAACAGAAAGTCCCTTTGTTCAGCTCCCTTGTCCACATCCTCCTCCTTTTTCTCTTTAGATTCCTCCTTTTGACTAGGAGTTCTATATGCTCTTGCATCAAACTCCCGAGGCACAAAAATTTATGACCTCCTACTCACATGCTTCTCCTTATCTTTAGCAATTCTACCCACATCTCTATGGAATTTCCTTTATGATCTTCTGTGAGCTGCAATCGACCTGTGCAGTAATAGTCTTCCTCTGCTACACGATACCTCGCCAAGCTCTCCTCACTCAATCTTTTGGCGTCCTTCTGGTTCTCTTCTCTGCAACGAATTGAGCACACCTTGCTCTAGGTTGCCGAAAATCTTCTTACCTTCCATTTTCATTCTCTACATGACAGTAAGACCCCAAACTCTCCAACTTTAAACAACTGTGCCTTCTTTCCCTTCTACTTGCAAATTCTTTTTCCTTATCACAAGAAATTCTTTCCCTACTCTGATGCCATTTGATGAAAAAAGAAATTGGGGGTTAACAAAAATCTTTCCCTAAAAAAAATCGATCTTGAGGCCTGTGGGTTATGGTCCACAAAGCCTATTGGAAGCATTTTGAGGCTATAAGCCTTTAAACCCGTGGACCATACACTTATCAAAAGCTTTAATTTAGGTGTTTGAGACTTGAAAACCTAGTAGCACAGATATCACAAACACACGGGAACACAAAGGAAAACTCTCCTTAGAACCCATGGGCCAGACCTCAAATTTTATTAGTCCATGACTATAAAATCAGCAGGTTTGGTCTCGGCCCATCACAAGTCTATAGCGGCACTCCAACCTCCGGTCTCTGATAGCGATTGCTCCAATCCTTTCCACTTCTCTGATCATTGATCTCTGATGATCGGCTATTAGCGCATCGCTTAATCTACCATCGCCTAATCATGTATCAGTACCCATTGCCACTTCACCTTTCCCAAGTGTGATCACCGATTACTTTTGGGCCGTCAATATGATACCAGATCCAATGACTACTGATTAACTACAACGTCACATTTGCAATTGAACTTAAGCCAGTTTTGATAACTCATAAAGAATTGTGTCGATGATAAAATCCTGGCTGTTGTTCTATAAGATCCAATAGTCCTGGTTTGTCGAGACTTCAATTCTTCGGCATTCTTCCTTGGTTTGGTCTCGCCTACCTTTGATGGACTAATGCTATGCTTGACTTCCTCTACCATACTCATCCACTCACACTATTATCACTCCATACAACAGTTAAAGATATTTTAGATCGACATCGATCCTTTCAGTGATCGATGGTCGATCAAACTTGCACACAGAACATTCAGACTATCTATACAAAACACACACAGATGCATAATTTCAACACTTAAAACACATTTATATATTATACATGGCGTAATTACAAACTAAGGAATTTCAGCCTTAGATCAGTTTCTCAATCGACTACATTTGAATACTGAGGTTTACAAAGCCTTATCTATCACTCTATCTCTCCCCTGTTGAATGGGCAGGTTCATCTATATATATATATATATATATATATATATATATAAGAAGTGTTGGATCAAATCACAGAAATATCCAATCTATCCTCTAACAAAATCCCCAAAGCTCTCGTTACGCATACATGCATATGAACACATAGCATATTACATTAATAAGCCTCCTCCAGACTTTATCCATTCCATCTTTTTCTCCATTTTAAAACAGAAAAGTCAATGTTTTGCTCCCTGGTCCACGTCCTCCTCTTCGCTCTTCTTTGGATTCCTCGTTTTGACTAGGAGTGCTAGATGCTCCTGCATCAGACTCCTGAGGCACAAAAATTTATGAACTCCTGGTTATTGGATGGGCCTCACGCTTATCCAAAAACCTT
This sequence comes from Pinus taeda, assembly GCA_000404065.3. NCBI lineage: Eukaryota > Viridiplantae > Streptophyta > Pinopsida > Pinales > Pinaceae > Pinus > Pinus taeda. The sequence goes on along the minus strand of APFE030436235.1, from coordinate 12,372 downwards.
GTATAATATAGGGTATATCCCAAAAATGTCAGCCGAAAGCATTGGAATGAGAACTGGAATGGGCCTTCATAATAGAGTGATAGTGATATGCAATTAAATCACAATTGTTGGATTAGAAGTTAGATCAATGGTCCCGATGGGATCACTAAATAGGAGGTCAAAGGTTGGCGACAATGGGACACCGATAGGATGATGGACCAATAATGTGATATCGGCGATAAGCCAATCGGAGGTCAGAGGTTGGAGGTGTAGTGCAGCCAAAAATTGAAGGATGAGCCAGACCAAGCGATAATTATAGTGTGGAGTCTAATCTTTTCCAGATCCGGCTTATGCTACGAAGCAGTGTGTTTCCCGTGTGTCCCTGTTTATCACATTATAGTATTGTGGCCTGGATTTATAAAGGAAAGTTTGATATGTGAAGGGACCTGGGTTTTAATGTAAAAGCATAATATAACCACTTCTGATAGGCTTTGTGGGCACATATCCCATAGGCCTTAGGATCAATTTCTTTAAGGAAAAGGGATTTTGACTAACCCCCAAATTCGCTTCCCATCAAGTGGTTACAGAGCAGATGAAGATTCTGTATACAAAGGATGATTAAAGAAATTCCTAAGAGAAGGAAGAAGGAGTTCAATCAACGGAGGAAGAGGTACAGTTGATAGAGCTGAAGACTTATGGTCTTACTGTCACACAGAGAATGACAGCCATAGGTGAGAAGATTGCAAAAAACCTAGAGCATAGAGTGCTCATATGGTTCCAGAGGAGAGAACCTAGAGGATGCCAAAATAAAGAGCGAGGAGGGCTTGGTGAGGTATCATGTAACGGAGGAAGATTGTTACTGCAGAGGTTTGGTTACAACTCACAAAGATCATAAAAGCAGTTCCACTGAAGAAGTGAAGTGGGTAGAATTTCTAAGGATAGGGAGAAGCATATGGCCAGGAGGTCATAAATTTTTGTGCCTCGGGAGTCTGATGCAGGAGAATATAACACCCTTAGTCAAAGGGAGGAATCCAAAGGGGAGCGAAGATGAGGATGTGGACTAGGGATCAAAATAGGGACTTTACTGTTTTAAAACAGAGAAAAATATGGAGTAGATAAAAATTCTCAAGGAGACTTATCTGCCATGCGTGCATTATGGAGTGGTTTGGAGAGGATTGATTGGATACTTCATAGTGATCTGATCTAATATTCCTGTAATGATGAATCAATATTTCTTATATATAGAGGAACCTGTGTGTTCAAGAAAGGGGACATAGAGTGATATAGATAGAATTGGTGTAACCAAAGATAGATGCAATGTAGTCGGTAGGAGACTATTCTAAGGTTGAAATGCCTTAGCTGTAATTGTGTTCTATTAATATAATATATGGGTGTTTATGTTGAAAGTGTGCGTTTATGTGTTTGTCGTATGGACAATCTGAATGTTCCGTGTGTAGGTTTGATTGATCATCGATCACTGAAAGGATCGATGGTGATCTAAAATATCTTTAACTATTATATGTAGTGATAACAGTGTAAGTGGCTGAGTATGGCAAAGGAAGCTAAGCATAGCGTAAGTCCATCAAAGGAAGATGAGATCATGTTAAGGGGGAAATAAGAGCGAATGCACAGGAGTCTTATCACATTGACAGATTTTTTTATACAAGGATGATCTCATGCCTTAAGGATTTGCGATAAGTGATCGCCACTTTATCGCGTCGAAAAAAACCATTGGAACAAGAACTAGAACGAGCCTTTGTAATAGAGTGATAGCGATATGCAATTAAATCACAACCATCAGATCAGAAGTCAGATCGACGGTCCTGATGGGATCGCCAATTGGGAGGTCAAAGGCTGGTGACAATGGGACGTCGATATAGCAATGGGCCAATAGTGCGGAGTCTAATCTTCTCCAAATCTAGCTTATGCTATGAAGCAGGGTGTTTCCCATGTGTCCCTATGTAATGCATTTTAGTGTTGTGGCCCAGATTTATAAAGGAAAGTTTGATATGTGAAGGGTCTCAGGGTTTAATGAAAAAGCATAATATAACTGCTTTTGATAGGCTTTGTGGGCCCATAACCCACAGACCTCAGGATTAATTTCTTTAAGGAAAAGGTATTTTGACTAACCCCAAAATTCTCTTCCCATCAACTAGTATCAGAGAAGACTAAGATTTTGTGTGTAAAGGATGATTAAAGAAATTCTTAAGAGAAGGAAGAAAGAGTGCAAGAAGTGGAGGAAGAGGTACAGTTGATAGAGCTGGAGAGTTAAGGTCTTACTATCACACAGAGAATGACAATCATAGGTGAGAATATTGCAGTAAACCTAGAGCATAGAGTGCTCATATTGTTTCAGAGGAGAGAACTTGAAGGGTAACAAAATACTAAGTGAGGAGGGCTTAGTGAGGTATCGTGTAAAGGAGGAAGACTGTTACTACAGAGGTTTGGTTCTAGCTCACAGAGATCATAAAAGCAGTTCCACTAAGGAAGTGAAGTGGGTAGAATTGCTAAGGATAGGGAGAAGCATATGACCAAGTGGTCATAAATTTTTGTGCCTTGAGAGTCTGATGCAGGAGCATCCAACAACCTTAGTCAAAGTGAGGAATCCAAAGAAGAGCGAAGAGGATGACGTGGACCAGGGAGAAAAACATGGACCTTTCCATTTTAAAACATAGAAAAATATGGAATAGATAAAAGTCTCAAGGAGACTTCTCTACCATGCATGCATTATGGAGTGGTTTGGAGAGGAATGATTGGATCCTTCATAGTGATCTGATTCAATATTCCTGTAATGGTAAATCAATATTTGTTATATATAGATGAACCTACGTGTTTAAGAAAGGGACATAGAGTGATATAGATAGAATTAGCGTAACCAGAGATAGATGCAATGTAGTCAGTAAGAGATTGTTCTAAGGTTGAAATGCTTTAGCTGTAATCATGTTGTGTTAATATAATATATGGGTGTTTGTGTTGAACTATGCGTTTATGTGTCTGTCGTATGGACAGTCTGAGTGTTTCCGTGTGCAGGTTTGGTCAACCATTGATTCTTGTAGGATCAATGGCGACCGTATAATATCAATTAACTTTTATATATATGCATGTTGTGCGTGAATTGTTATACGCCAGGGAACTATGTTTGAACACAGAAATCCATCGACCTTTAGATGAATTCCAATTACATTAAGGAACAATGCAAAACCCCTTAGTGGATCCGTAAAGCGAACTTGAAATTTCATATAGAATGGCCTATACCCTTATCTGGTCTGGAAGACATATCGGGTCATCATTTTAAGTGGAAGGGGTCCATCCATCGAGCAATGCAACTGCTATAATCTGATGGATCATGGACTGTCATATCAAAAGTTCCTATCGACGGTTTAGATGTGATCGATGATCGCATAACGGAGAGGAAAAGGACTTGGACAGTAGCATTGGTCATGATCGATATTGAAATATTATCAATAAGTCGATCAAAGATAGGGTCAATTAGAGTTTGGATGAGGAACTTTGCAGTGGCGGGCCTGACGACAATTTTGAGCATGGTTTTATAATATTTAAGATCCAAATATATGTTGAGGAGAGGAATTTTCCCGTGTTTCTGTGTATTGTGGTTAAGGTTTGATTCTCCGACTTTAGAGGGAATCCTCATAGTACTATGGGTTCCAATGGTCCCAATTATAATTTAAAAGCACTATCTAAAAGGCTTAGGCTAAATGAAGGCTTCCGATAGACTTGTGGGCTCTTGACCCACAGGACTAGGATCATTTTTTTAAAGGAAAAGGGATTTTGGTTTCCCTAAAATCTGTTCCCATCAGACACTCCATAAGCTACCCATATAAAACCCTAACATACATTAATGAATCTCACCATGTTAGCCTTCTATAGGCTTCTAATTATTCATTCCAAATCTACAAAAAATAAAGGATATCGTGTCCTCACTCCTTGATCACCATATCACTCCTTCTAGAGGCTTTCAAAAATTGAATTTGAATTTTTTTTTTTTTTTTTTTTGGGGGGGGGGTTATGCTCCTGCATCATACTCCCATGGTTGAAAAATCTTCATGATCTCTTGACCATATGTTTTAATTGTTGCACCTTGTTGATATCCACCTCAATCTTCTTCTTTGTCATGACATATCATTGAGGTTTTGTTCATACTCAATAGTGAGTTGCAATTGATCCTCCATTGATGCCTCACTAAGCTCTTCTCCTTTGACTCAGTAGTTTGGAATCATAGGTTCACCTCATCCTGAATCTCGCGAGCTCCCTATGTTCTTTTGACTATCACATGCTACTCACTTTTCTCTATAATTCTACCCACAATCACAACCATGGAATTGCCTCAACAAATTATACCTAACCAAAGATGGAAGTTGTTCTCCTTTGTCCAGTAGGAAATATTTCCCTCCTGTGATACCACTTGATGAAAACCAAATCTAAGGGTCTATCAAATTTATACCCCTCAAGGTTCAATCTCCTAAACTTGTCGGTCATGGGCCTATCATTGCAAAACTATCAAGTCTTGTAAAGAGGTAAAAGTTAGAATGCACAACAACACTTGGGACAGAGGCCCACTGTCACCACATCCTAAGTCCCCTACTCTTCTCATATTTTCACCAAAGGGAGAAGCCTGAGTATTACTCGCTTAGGATAGATGTCTCTATAATAGCCTTCGTGTGAGGATAGGCATCTCATTAAAAACAATGTAAACTGTGAAACGAGAACTCATACTATTACCCATTTTATAGAGATAGAAAAAAAGTGACCTAATTTTGAAAATGAGTGATGCAGAACACGTGTTTTTTAGAGCTTAGTTTTTGGCCCTATAAATTTTTTTATGTACATTGTGTTTTAGAATGGTAGTGTTTATTATGTTGATTTAAAAACATGGTAATTCTACACCAGGCCCTTTTTTTAAAAGGCTTTTTTTTTTTTTTT